>JAJJMA010138704.1:0-22980 GCA_023529015.1 Papaver nudicaule
TTTGGCAAACATAGATCTGCAAAAGAGGGGATTATCCAAATCCGATCCACTACAAAAAGATTCTAAGCCAACTAGCCAAGTGCTCAAACTTGCACAGCCAACTAAATTCCTTCCTCTGCAATAATGCTGCGCCTTACCAAGAGGACACTGCTTAGGATTTTTAGCTGGAGATTGCAATTCACTCCATATTATGGAGTTGGAGCTGTAACCATTGTGACAAATGAATGACATTCCAGTGAATTTCTGTTTGTTGTTACTGGCTGCCGTTTCAAAAGCCTTGAGAGTTTAGACCTTTGCTTTATTGTAATTTGGAAATCATTTATTTGTTAGTTCAAAGATCATATAACAAAAATAGTAAGAAATTTATTCAATGCGAAACCGCAGTTTGGTGGTGCAAGTGGTTACTCTTGCACCCATAATACGGAGCGCTTTGGCCAATCAACCCTACGAAGTTCACTCTGTCCGCAATTTTCTCCCATGAAGTGAAAACATGGTGCCAATTCTTGACGGTTTGAAATGGACCGCATCGGGTACATTAGACGACTCATATTCTTCCTCTGTTTGAAAGGATCTTAAATTTAAGTCATATCCTACTAATGCACAAGAATAGATTTCTAAGCCAAATAGTATTAACAAAGTTAACACAACAATAAATTGCAAAACAATTCTCAAACTAAAATTAAATCGCAGAATTAAAACTTCCTTGATGAAAAGACATACAAACATTTCAAAACTCTATTTCTGTATACTAATTCAGACAGCAATATCAAGATCTGCTTGGATTGAAAAGTAGCTAGTAGCTCATTCTACCTTGAAGGGAGGATGAGAATATGCTACGGTATGTCTTCACATATGAAAAATGCGAAGGAAAAAAGTTGATACCATCATTTTGAGAGAAGAAATCATAATATATTTTTTAATTTCTAAATAATTGTTTTTTCTTTTCATCACCAAACTCCCATACAAAACCACCACTTTTGATATTACCAAAATCCATTTTGTGTTTGTTGAATCTCAGAAGCAAGAACCCTAATTCCTCTACGCTCTCTTTCTCTCTCTACCTCTCAGTGAAGATCTGAAATGAACCCTAATCATATGTTGAATGTGGGTTTAGGTCATTTTGTATATATAAGGTTAAATTCTCATCTGGTACGTACATGTCGAATGAATGCTAGATTTACGGCCGTTGCCTTTATCAAGTGTTTTTGTGGTAATTGGACAACAGTGACAAGGATCGACCTGTTTGTATCAGGCCCATTTAATGGTTCAGCTCCCATTTACCAATGCTGCCCACAACAGAAAAAGCCCAATCACGGAGCTTTAGTTTTGAAACGTGCTTTGAGCCACCCAAAAATTCTGCCTCCCCTCCTTTGGTACCTCCAATTAGTTGTGGTACTCCCTTTAGTTTTTTAACTATTTTAAATACCAAACTACACTCATATGATTAGTCCTAATTATTAGATTATAGTTAATAATAAGATTAAAATTAAATATATATTATGTGTTTAGATTAATTTTGGAGAGAGAAAAATCAGATTTTTTGATTTGATTTTTGGGTATAGAGAGAAGAAAAAGAGGATTTTTTTTTTTTTTTGGAATTCAAAGGTAATTTTGTAAACATATTTCATCCTAGTTGTTGATTGTTGTGTTTGTATGATGTATGGTGTTGATTGGAGTGTTGAATCGAATGATTTAGATGAAAAAAAACATTTTCAGAACTTCATTCGGCTCCCAAAAAAATCCAGAATAGGGGTCGAATGCTCCATTGCTCATGAGAACGAAGAACAATT
The DNA here is from genome assembly GCA_023529015.1 of Papaver nudicaule. Lineage (NCBI taxonomy): Eukaryota > Viridiplantae > Streptophyta > Magnoliopsida > Ranunculales > Papaveraceae > Papaver > Papaver nudicaule. The sequence goes on from JAJJMA010138704.1 coordinate 1,791, forward strand.
CCGCCCCTAAATGCTTATTTTTTCAGGGGGAGAATGTGTATTCGGCCCCTAAATCCTTATTTTTTTAGGGCCGAATGTGTATTCGTCCCCTAAATGCTTATTTTTTTTAGAGGCCGAATTGCTCTTCGTGTTCGTGAACACTGGAGCATTCGGCCCCTATTCTGGGTTATTTTAGGGCCGAATATGGCTCTGAAAGTGCGTTTTTTCGACGAAATCTCTTGATTCATCCATGGAAACAACATGATAATTTAAGCACACACCATAATACTCAAATATGATGAAATGAGTTTGTGAAATTTCCTTTGAATCGCGACCATTTCTTCTTTTTCACGCTCGATTCGATTTTGACGTTGAACTTGGGCAAGAGTGGGTTCATCCGGATCCGGTGGAGATTGTGGTTGTTTGGATCGATTTCCAGCCTTTGTTTACGACCTCGTCATGTTATATAAAACGCACGCGATTAATTTTTCTAAATCGACGAGTTTCGATGATTTCGCGACGAATTTCGTTGTTTTGGTTTTAGAGAAGAAGAAGAAGAGAAGTTTTGTTTTCGTGAAGAGAAGTTTTTTTTTTTATTTTAGGAATAGGATTAAGAATATATTTGTTAATTAGTTAAAGGGTATACTAGTAATTTCTAGTGCTAATTGAGGGATAACTTAGACATTTCATAGCAAGTGTATTAATGTAATTCTGTGAGTGGGAGGGGAGGCAGAATTTTTAGGTGGCCTCATTCTATTTAAGCGTCTCTGTTAGGGTTTTGTTGCTTCTAGTTCTTATTTCTTATTTCCTCTACTCCCTTATCACCTTCGGCCGCCACCTCAAATTACAAGCCACCACCACTACCACTAGAAAATCAAATCAAATAATGGCATCTGATATTGAGGATCAACAACAACAACAAGATATCACACAATGATTTCTTCTCTCCAACATATAATTTACCTAGGAAGTGTGTTTTGTATTCCTGAATAGACAGACTACCTTAGCCTCATTACCTACATGATGTTGGTAATGAGTTGGTAGAAGCTCTATGTGGTTAATTTCAGTCCTCTAGTGGAAACACTGATAAAAGTAGTGGTTTATTATTTCTTTTTCTTCTTCTTTTTTCTTTTTTGGATATTTGTAAGTGCGGTATTATTGTGAACTATTAATTAACAATAGATCTCATGGCAAAGCAGTAGAATTTCCAGTGTGTTTCGGTGTATTTGTGTGTCGTAATATGTTGTGAGTACTTCCCAGTCTTATGATCCAATTAACTTGGATCCAATTATCCAATCAGAAGTAAGCAGAAGTTGTTGATTCAATCAGCCGACACCCTTGTCCTGGTTATGTTAACTAACAACTACCTAATACTGATAGATAGACACACTAGCTGGTTATGTGATCCAATTATTAGTGAAATGAACATTTGCTTGTAATCATATCTTACTGCCATTGAACTCTTCGCTAAACTTCACTATTCTTTTTTATCGATAAAGCCTAAACTTCATAATTACTCTCTCTCATAAAACGTTGTGGACATAATCTCATTCGTGTAACTGTATAATGCACTAAAAAACATAAAATGTTCGCATACCCTTATAAGCATTAGCCATCAGCTTAGTCAAACCATGGACATTGGCTTAAAATCAAGGGGGTGATCCAACTTTGATTGCACCAAAAAAATAATTATACAATGGTTCTCAAGAGACCGCTAAAAACAGCTCTCTTGAAACCGATTTATGATTCGTTAAGCATTTTTATACCATTCATTGTGTTCAATTATGAAGACACTAACCCAGGTCTTATACATGGCTCAATGTTCATGCACCTGAAATTCACCAAAACGGGCTAAAATGAAAAAGTTCCAGCCTTTCTAAAATTCACAACCGTCAAAACTAGAAAAACGGTCAGTTGTGCAACCGTTAGATTAAACTACAAAATCGAAAGCAACGGTGGTAAGTTAACCCTAAATCATTAACCCATATAACTAGCAAGTATAGCATTCTCTACTAGTGCACCTCCCTGGTGTCAGTCCGTGTAGAGAACGAAGGAGATAATGAGAGTAAATCTTCTAAATCCTATTTATCTAAGTTTCACCAGCGACCACAACAAATAAAATCATGGGAGAAGCAAATGGTGGTTCAAAATTAATAGGCATCATCAACAACTAAAACTACTGGTACAGTGATTTTTCTCTCAAAATGTAAAAATTGCCTATCAGCTTTGTGGTATTTTGGTTGTTAAAATTGCTATCCGTGTAAGTTTGAAGAAGAGAGATTAACTTTTGTGCAACTGCTGATTTCGAATTAAGACAAAATCACAAGAACAGAATCTACAAGTTTGATTATTTATACTCCCACTATTTCTTAGTCTGACTTATGATCCACAACTCTTAGCTTAATTACTGCCTCTCGTCCCTTTCTCTTCCTATGTTCTTATGTGCATGATCCTCAGCAACAACCAAACACTTACATTATGATTTCTTCTCTCATACAAGAATTCTACAATATGCTACAATGGCTTCCTGTTGAGTTACTTAGAAGCGATAATGAGATCTTCAAACAAAATTGGTTTTGGTTGAGAGACAATTGATACCACTGAAAATAGGATCATAACATCGTGGTATAGTAGGAGGTGCTGATGAAAATAGTGGTTTATAGTTTATTTTTTTTCTTTCTTTATTTTTGCTTTTTGAATTTTTGTAAAGATGGATACGCCGGTGATTGTGAAGTAGTGATTTTCTTTTATAATTTGTTTTTTTGTTATTATTCATTGTAAACTTCTTAACTTATCAATGACTAAGTAGTAGGTTTTCCAGCGTGTTGCAATATTTGTGTGCTGTTTTATATGTTCTGTTTTTCCAGTCTTATGCAAAAAAAAAGTTAATTTCTTTGGCCATCTTAATCTGCAAGTAGCTTAGACTAGTAATAGTCATATGATCCTTCTTAGATCAATGCTCCGGAGGATGGATGAGCAGTGATACTGCTGCTGCCTAGGCGAGCTACCCATACAACAACAACAAGAAGTTTCTAAGCCAAGTGCTCAAAACTTGCCTTGCCAACTGAATTCCTTCCTTTCCAATCATGCTGCACCTTACCAAGTGGACCCCTATCACCCTGCTTAGGTTTCATTTTTAACTTGAGAGTGCACTTTACTTCATGTATATGGAATTGAATCTGCAAACCTTTGTGACAAATGAATGACATTGCAGTGGATTTCAGATTTTTCTTACTGGCAGTGGCTGGCTGCAGTTTCAAATCCCTGGATATTATAAGTTTATTCAATGCGAAGGGCTGTTTGGTTGTTCAAGTGGTTACTCTTGCACGAATAATACGGAGCGCTTTGGCCAATCCCCTACAAAGTTCAATCTGGTCCGAACTGGACCGCATCCGGTACATTAGACTGCTGAATACAAAATGAGGGTGTCAGTATTTGATTTTGATGTCCATATTTCGACTCAAATACTCTATTTCTCTCAAGTCGTTGCTAACGAGTTGTTTGTGAAATGTTATTTCTAAGTCAAATGATTCATCACAACCATTTGAAACACCAAAATGAAAAGCTAGCTGGTTTGCATTCTATTTGTACATTTCCAAATGACAAGAAAAACCAACGCAAAACACCCTAGATATACAAAATATATAGTTCATCTTCATCTGAGCATCGTGCTTCAACCTATCCCGCGTGTTGCTGTATTTGTGTGTTGTTTTATATGTTCTGACTTTCCAGAATTATGCAAAAAAAAAAAAAAAAAAAAAAAAAAAAATGGGGATAGGATCAACCAAATCCGATAAGTACAAGTAGTAGACTGTAGTAGTTAGATGATCCAACGTAGATTGCTCCGGAGGATGGATGAGCAGTGATACTCCTGCTGCCTAAGCGAGCTACCCATACAACAACAACAAGAAGTTTCTAATCCAAGTGCTCAAACTTGCACCTTACCAAGAGGACCCTGCTTAGGCTTCATTTTTAACTTGAGGGTGCACTTTACTCCATGTATATGGAATACAGCATGAGGGTCGTCAGTGTTTGATTTTGATGTCCATAGTTCGACTCAAACAGGGCCGTTCCTGGGCAGGTGCCAACCGTGCGACGCACAGGGCCCAGGAATTAGCTAGGGCCTTTTATTTGTAAAACCAATGCCCCCTAGCCATTAATAACTAACATTTATAAGCTGCCCACCCATGTTTACTCACCCATCCCATGTCAAACACACGCCCCCAAAACATAAACTTACCCTATTTTCCTTCCATCTTCTTCTCTCGCGACATACAAACATAACAAAGAAAAAAAAAAAACAGCGTTCTTTCTTACTTCTTCGATTCTTCCACTCCAGTCCAGTTCCTATCAAGAAAAACAAAATAAATTCTATTGAGACCTTGAAGTAAGAAGGCAAGGAGAGAGCAATTGAAGTTAGACAATAAATTCAGGTAAACCCCAAATTTTGGATTAATTTGTAAATTAGGGTTCTCAAAATTCATAAAAAGGAAAAATTTATGCTAATTCTTTAGTGGGCAGCAGAGTTTATGTGAAAACCTAGTGGTTGTTTTGTTGAATTTGATTCTTGTGTGCCTTTGAAATTGAAATTTTGATTGCTTTGCGCCTTTGCCTTTGAATTTTTTTTTTTTGTTCTATGAGTCTATCTGTCTATGACTAACTTATAATTGTTTCTTGCACAATTCCCTGGAAAAAAAACATGGGTTTACTGTGTTCAGTGTAAAATTCATGTTTGATTTGTGGATTTGCTTGGTTTTTACATAAGAATTGTGAATAGACCCAAATCAGGAAAAGTCATGCTTGAAAAATTTGCAATGTGGTGAGAAAACTAGTACAGTTTGTGTTTTCTAGATATACAAATGTGTTTTCTTATGTATTTGCATTGAGAAATCATGTGTCGATTTCAATTTTGCTGTAAAAACAAGCTACTGCTGTGTATGTTTTTTATTTCGTTGATTTGTTCTTTGTTGTTGTGTTACTTGTGTACTGCTTTATTTGACTTAGATTTTCACTGTCCATTAGTTGCTTCTTGTTGATTTGTTGATTTGTTCTTTGTTGTTGTGTACTGTTTTATTTGACTGTCCATTGGCTGCTTGTTTCTGCTGTTTTGTAGGTGATATTGGAGACTGGGGAGTACTTTGGTTGGGATTGGGAATTTAGGATTGTTGCTGTAATTGCCAACCGGGTAAGTTGTTTGTTTGAGCTATGGTTAAGACTAAGAGTTTAAGAAAATTGTCGGCGAGAAAAAATTTTTAGGGCCTTTTTTTGAAGTTCGCACAGGGCCATGTTTTTTACAGGAACGGCTCTGGACTCAAATACTCTCTTTCTCCTAATCAAATCCTACCAGTGCATAAGAATAGATTCTAATTAACAAGGGCGAATTCATGTATACGATTAAGCAAAAAAAAATGTTTTGAAAAACTAAAATGTCGTTGCTAATGAGTTGTTTGTGAAACATGTTCTCTAAGGCAAATGATTAACAAGGCCTAACACAAGAACCGATTTAACTTGAATCAATCCATCGATTTATCACAAACATTTGAAACACCAAAATGAGAAGCTAGCTGCTTTGCATTCTATTTGTACATTTTCTGCAAAAGTCATACATTTGGATTACTAATAGTCAGAGGCGATGAAAATTGCTCATTCATTAAAGTGGTTGTGGAGATTTATGAACTAAGTCGGACTGTTTCTTCACCGAGTTGGCTCAGTCAAAGTCCTAGTGGCACGAAATTTTCAATAATTTTACACCACACAGTATTGTCGGTTGCTTAGCCTTGTGCTATTTAAGTGTGTATATGTTAGGGTTTCATTGCTACTCTCAATTCTATCTCTTCCTTTGCTCCCTGCTGTCTCAAACTACTAACGACAAACCACCACCACCCTAAGAAATAAATTATGGGATTTGATGTTGATGATTAACCACAACAACTACACGATATCACACAATGATTTCTTCTCTCAGGCATAACTTATAAATGCTAAACCTCTCATTTCATGTGCTCCCACTACACCATATTTTGCTGGTCGCAACGAACCCTGGAAGGTTGCTATTCCTGGTCGCAACGGTCCAACTGCTGTTACGAAAGGTGGTGTAACAAAATTTCGAAACGGCTTTGTCCCTGTTGCGATTTTTGGGCTGCAACGGAAATTGCAACGGTTTGTGGCCCGTTACAGCCCATTTTGGATGCAACGCTATCTAAACTGTTGCGAAACTTTTTACTGAAGTCAAAAAAATGACCAGGTCAAAGAAGACCGACCTTGACTTTGACCTAGTCAGTCTTTGACCTGGTCAAAACAAGGTCAGTCAGACTTTGACCTGGTCAAAACAAGGTCAGTCAGACTTTGACCTGGTCATGGTCAGTATCTATTTCACCCCAATTCTAGCTTGTATGTAAGTACAAAGATAAATACTTGAAAACATTCAGAAATACTTAGAAATATTCTTCCAAGTTGGATATATAAAGTGAGGGATACACATTTGTTCTTATATTTGAAATTGAGAAAATCTTACAAAATTACAGTGTTTATGAGAGAAAGAAACTCTTACATTTAAATCAACTTCAAGTACCTTATAGATTCCAGTAATGGATATTCTGCCTTGTTAACCAATAGCCCTCCCTTGCTGCTTCATGCAACAACTCAGTGACATTGTTTCCGGCCCTCCCTTGATGCTTCATGCAACAACTCAGTGACATTGTTTCCGGATATAGCTGGACCCTTGAACAGAACCATCAGCATAGCTCTAAAAACACATACTGATATGCCCCCCACCTTCAATTCTGCACAAAATGCAATCTCCCCTGTCACCCAAATGCAAAAGAAAAGAGATGAATGTAGATTCAAATGGTTGAAACATAAGCAAAGGTTATATCACTTGGTTATATCAAAAAGATAAGCAAGTTTTTGAGTAATAGTCTAGTACTAAATGGTAGTTAGATTGTTCCGAAAGAACTAAGTGTAAGAACAGTAAGAACTTCAATGATAATGTACTCCTTACTCAGGGTAACCCAATGTTTGTAAACTAAAATATCGTGAAAGCTTCCTGACCAGTTAGCATCTCTCACATGTTAGAAGCACAAGTAATTGAATCGTTTGCATTAAGAGAGGATATTATACTTGTACGACTACCCATCTAGGCAATAAGTTTATAAGTTGACCTAGAAAATTGGAAAGTTCCTGATGACTTCTGCATGATTAAACAACTAAATGTCTAATAATGGGATATGAAATGAGGAATTACCTGGAACAATTTAAAGTGCTTGGCAGCCTTAAGCACATCCAGGGAAGATGAAGAACTAGAAAAGACTGCTTCCAGATTTTCATGAATGATTTCTTCAATTTCTTCAGCTGTATAAGGCTCTTCCTTCAAAAATTCCTGTCAAGGATAGATGGAATTAGACATGTTTTCCATAATAAGTCACTTATCTTAAACATGGGTAGCTTATCTTAAACAGTTGATAATAATGGTGAACAAGCTTCATACTACCATTCTTATGTGACAGATTAAAAATTGCCTCTAGCAAATCGTTAGTACGGGCAATATTCCATAAGCCTAAAAAGAAATAATCTAAAAATAGAGTCAATTTCTGCAGAAAGAAACCATCGGAGACAGTATATGGATACCTTGACAGCAAGAACTGGGTCAGAAGAGCCACGACTTTCAGCAAACGAAACGCACAGACCCTCTACATCAGAAAGTGTTTTCACTTTGGAAAGTGTTTTCACTTTGGAAAGTGCCTCCTCTGGTGTCATCCCAAGCTTTATACCAAGGACTATCTGCAATATTCAGAAACCACCAAAATATATTTAGATGAAACTCAATCAACAGTTTAAGTTTATGCTTCAGACTTTTGAGAATCGTGAAAAGAAAACAGTAAAAAACTCACTGAGGCTAGACGACACTCGACAACCCGGTTATTATAATTTGTTGCCGCAGTTACTGCTTTCTGGGACTCTGCCAAGGAATGGGCTATCACAAAAGTTCCACCAGCAGGAAGTTGCACATCAGTGGCATGGATAGGGTTAAAATCAATCAATGCTGCAAATCCAGACTTGGCCATTACAGAGATTGCCTGCCAGAAAAGAAAGATCAGCTTGAATCTTAGTAACCAACATAATGCACAGGTATAAGATTCGTTCCATTTGTACCCAGGGTATAAGAATCATACATTACATTCATATAAACCATAGCATTGGCCACACTTACTTCAACATCTAAAGAGCCATATCAACAGCTAGTTAAACGTCAATAAAAGAGAGAAACAATCACTTGATCGAGTCACCTAAAAGTCAAAACCACTAAACTCCAATATCTAACTGCATACAAGCATCAGAACACGCATTTTTCTAGCTTCCGCAATAGTTCAAGATCAAACGATAAAATGCTAGTTTGTCTCATACATTACATTCATAAAAACCATAGCATTGGCCTTACTGACTTTAACATCTAAAGAGCCATATTAACATTAACAACTTCAATCTGACGATGAACTAACCACGCAACGTAATCCTAAGGTAAAAGAACAAAATTCCAGTTGTGGGACGTTTACAAAACACAGAAAGATTAACCCTTTATACACAAAGTACATCTCAATGATAATATTTACCAATTTACAAGTCCATAATCGTTGTGCCCCATGACTACGGATTAGGGTCATAGGGTTTAACACAGTTTGTATGTGTTTGTTACTATGCCAATATGCTATCAATAAACAACTTTTTATCAATAATAAAAGTCAATAAATTACTTGTGATAAAAAGGGGGTACCTTCAATTGAAGATCTAAACTGACTTGTTAAGTAGTAGCAAAAATTACTTGCTGATTACTGGGATTTCTCTAGGATGATGATGTTGTTCACTGCCCTAGTGTCGCTTTCCAGGAGTTCATGAACTGAAGCCAGCTGCGCATCCGAGAGAAGAGCTTGGAGATCAGCACCGCTTAATCCTTCAGCCTCCAGTTCTCATCAATTCCTTTCTGCAATCAATACCGCTATCAGAACTAAGATTCAACAGATTGAGTAGTTTGAGAAGATAACAACAAAGAAGAATTTGCATGATATATAAATTGGAATGAGATACCCTAGACCCGAACAACTTGGTTGCCAACTTCTTATCCTCTTAGTCTCTTCCCACTTTCATAACTAACACAGAAAAACAACATAAAAGGCAAATTTCACTCACCTGACGAATTGCAGCTTCAATTCTTTTTTGCGCTTCAATGTCAAAAGGATCCGCATTCAACAGGGCCTAAGATAACAAAAATAGTGTGAGTGATTCAAGTACTTCACGTGCTATTATGCATACTTAAAATTAGTTCGAACTTACCTGCGCAATTTGTAAACTGTCAGAGTTAAATATTAATATCATACAAGGTTTAACCACTGAGTGTCGTATACAATTGTATATTTTGCTATAAAGATTAACCATTGAGTGTCATATGTAAATGTAATATTGGTTATCACTTACAAACTATTAAGCAATTAGAACAATATCGAAAAAGCATGAATGTCAGTCTCAAGTGACCAGAGTAAATTCCTTACTAGTTCCTCCTCTTGTTGACGTCGTAAATTAGATCTTTGCTGATGACGACCTCGCATAATATTCTGCAATTTATTGAGATCATTCCGAAGAATAGCTTGTGCAAGTTCAGGATCACTCTGTAGACAAAGAAAAATACAACATTGTTAGACAAATACACAAAACATAAATCTCTGAAACTAGAGGAATTACACAACAAAACATAAATCTCTGAAACTAGAAAGAACTGAGCTTAATTGAAGCAACTTTCATAACTAATAATTCTCCATCTTTAACACCATAAGAACTTAACTTGCTTGAGTGTCAAACATCAACCAGTTGGGACTGCAAACAAACATATTAACAAACATCAACCAGTTGAAATAACCTCACAATCTGCTAACACATTAAAACAATAAGACTTAATTGAACCTGATAAAAAGAATGAACATACCGAACTTCAGCCAAAAGGGTTAGTTTCCTTTGCTTCTCTTTATGCAATTTCCACCTATTGGGTTTCCTGCACCAAAAAAGATCTGTAAAAGAATAATCTTCAATGAAAAAATCGATCCAAAAAATCATACTTTGATCTAGATAAAAACTTATGACCTTAAATACAGTTAGGGTTAGAGAAATCTCACAGGTTCAACCCTTTTTTCCTCTTCTTCCCTTTCCCGTTCATCTCCTCTAGAAATCTGAAATAAAAATCAGCGTATCAAGTTAGGGTTTCAAGCATATTCATCAAATAAACTGTGAAATCAATGAAATCAAACCATGGGATCGATATTTCATACCCAGATCCATCGATTTTCCTCTTCTTCTCATCTTCCTTCATCTTCTTTAACAAAACCCTAACTTCCCTTCTTACTGGTATGTTGATTTTAATCGATTTCAATCGATTTCCACTTAACCCGAACTGCCTTTGATCTTCTCCTTTTCTCCTCTTTGAACACCACTTCGATTATCATCTACCCATCGATTTGAACCCTAAGCTTCGATGAAGAAGCCTATATTCATTTTCTCTCCCGCAGCTTCTCTGAGAAACAAAGTGAAGTAGAAATGAAATGAAAAGGATAGATCGAAACTAGGTTAAGGGTTAAGCACACACGACTTTTGCACACTTCAAATATAGGGTGGAAAAAATACTATAGGCATAACTGGCTTGGGCGAAAAAATAACAAAATGTGTCCTAAAGTGTCATGACCCACACACACAACTCACACACGTGAAAACTTTCTGTTGCGAAATTGAAACCTAATCTAAGCCGTTGCGTCAATCCGCAACTAAATCTCTACCGTTGCATCAAATCCGCAACGGTTCTGGGTATGTTGCGATTCGCAACTGCAGCTAAACCGTTGCGAATTTCAGTTGCGGATCACAGAATATGGTGTAGTGTCCAATATGTTTTTTTATACTATCACTGCCCCAGATTTCGTGTCTGATCGACTTTATGCAAAGTAACAGAGTCTGGATCTGTCTAATTTAGGGTGATAACAACATTCCCAACAACATGGTGAAGTAAATTTTATGTTGCTGATGTGTTCCTGGTGGAGGCGCAGGTGAAAGTAGTGGCTTATAATTTGATGTTTCATTTTTCTTTCTTCTTTTTGATTTTTGAGTATTGTAAGTGGTATTAATTACTGTAAACTTCTTAATCCCTAGAGGAATTTCCAGTGTGTTGACGTGTATTTGTTTGTTGTTCTGACTTTCTAGTCTTATGCAAAAAGTTCAGAATTTCTTTGGCAAAAGTACTAGTCTGTAAAAAAGGGTGGAATAAGTAAGTGTTCATCCATATTCAATCAAGTACACTGGTAGACTGGTAATAGTTAGATGCAAAAGTTGTTGGGGGTGAAGAACTGTAACAATTTGGTAAATGTAATCTCCCCTATGATTCAAATATCGGACACTCTTGTCTGGGTTATGTGAACCAAACTACTTAAATAAGTTATGGAATGAAAGTTCTGTCATTGCCAGTTTTTCTTTGTTGTTATTCTTTTTTTCATTCGTAAAACGTATGATTGAGGTAATTTGGATGTACCAGAGATTATGCAACCCATTCTCGGTTTGTTGTTACATAAAAATCATATTTAGCTATGCTGATGGTATGTGTCGGTCACGGAATAACTACCAAGTTTGTTTGTATGCCTGGTCATTTTAAACATGGCTAGCAAGTAATGCGGTGCCCATCGGATACCTATAGATAGACACACTAAAATGTCCTCGTTGCAAACGCTTGTACAACTCTTACTGTTGTTGAGGATTGGCTCGATCAAAGCCATGAGGGTTAGTCCCACATAGAATAATAGGGGTTCTAGGTGGTGCCTAATAAGTTGTAGAATCTCCTAACATAGTACCGAGACCTTTTAAGAAAAAACCCCACCCCGACCCAAAGGTGGTTAAGTTGTGGACAGTATATCGGTACTATGTGGTTGGACCCGGTGTGGGCCCGGCATTGCGTTGTCCTTCATTTGGTATCAGAGCTACGCTAGGCTACTAAGAGATCGAGTGGTTGCGCAAGATGAAGCTAGGGCTCATTGATGGAGTTAGACCTAATCCCATCTAACTCAGATGCAGCAAAGCTCATACGGGATATGTTCAATCACCCACTTGTCTATCTGATTTTGTAAGCAGAAACCAACCTTAAGCCTTCAAACAAATTTTACACCTTCACTAAGGGGACAAATATTCATTTACATAAACATGCAATGATAGATGGTTGTTTATCATCATTTATATAATTCGTGTGAACTAATAGTAGTAACAGTACACTACAGGAAAAACCATCATCTACAACTCCACATACACAACTCTTAGCTAAAAGTCGTAGAAGATCCCATGTTTGACAACTTTTTCCAAAGGATGAGTTGTGGTAAGTCAACACCACCAACGCATAGAAGCAAAGAGTTGGATCAAGAAAACATACGACAACTCTTGAAGCAAAAAGGTTGGCATCAAAGCTTCTTTCACTTCATTAGTTTGGATTGCTTGTGTCTGGTTTCTTAGAAACTATGTAACAACCTTTATAGGAGTTGTTGAAGATAAAAAATTTGAAAATGAAAAATGAGGTTAAGATGATTCGATCCTTGGTCTCCTGCATACAAGTCTACACCATCAACCATGAGTACACTGCCGCAAACTTGTTAGGTTTGTGCTTCTTCTTAAATTTTAGCCATTATGACAATCTTTGACAACCATTATAGGAGTTGCATAAACAAAATTTGATGTTAAAAAAATGAGGCTCAGGTGATTCGAACCCGAGCCTCATGTGACTTGGTTAAACCTGTCAAACACCCTTCCACTTTGACATGCCTGCTCATAATGTTCTTGTTTTTGTACATCAACAAAAACTTGACATTGAGCCTGGAAAAAAAATAGTTGCATAACTCGCAAATGAGCCGCAAACAGTAAAGCCTTCCCTGTAAACAATCACATATGACGATGCATCTCAATCCATATCTCATTTGAAAAAATAAAACACCCATCTCATTCCACATTTCATAGCAAGGCAAGAACCTTCAACATCACCCATTATTATGCACTAAAAACTTGTAGACTTGAAACTAGTCTGTCACTATTAGAAGTATTGTCTACATTTCCCTGCATTTGAACACTCTAAACCTTCACAGTTCCTGGAAAGATTGCATTGCCCTGCATTCAAAACACTCTAAAACTTATCAATTTCCCTTTTTCTCTCCTCCTTTATCCGGGCTTGAGACCGGCAATGAAATGATTTATCATTTGCAATGGCGGAGTTAAAAAAGGGTGCTCAGTCGGAACTACTAACATCATAAAAAGAAACAAAACCGATGAATAATATCGTAGAACTAACACCATCCAGATCACAGTTCAGTCATTGTAAATACAGAGCATATAGTCAGTGTATATGGAAATTGAAGATGCCTACTTTCATGGTGAAGTTAATGCACTTCTCGGGTACAGAGCATAGAGTACCTAAATTTTCCTTAATGTCCATGACCACATAAACTCCATTGAGTCATAAAGAACAAAAAATACACACACTGTACATAACATAGTTGTTCATCATAGCCAAGTGGGTATTGCCCAGGCCTTATATTATTCAAATCCTTTGATACAGCAGCTTAATCATCAAAACTAACATCACGTAATCTATATTTGTAAATTAGATAGCCTCCAACAACAGCCATAGCTTAACTTATGAAAATGCTTCAAAAAAGATGGACATGGGAATTTGACAGTAATTCATACTCAGTGCCATCTCATTTCCTACACAAACAACAATTTGACAATTACAAAACCAACTCTAAAATTAAACAAGTGCAACCCACATTATGCCTTGTCATCAACATAAAACTTATCATCAATGGCTAATGACTTACTTTACTCATCATTCTGGCAATAGATTTCAGTAAGAGATTTTTCACCTTTGTGTCTATAATAGCTTCAGTTTTGTTTGTTTTTGCTACCATGAAATGAAAAGAGAATAGTACGTCTCCAATGTTTAAAAAAGGGAGAAGTTAAAGCAATTCAAAAGAGAATAAAAATAAAAATATTCATTGAACTAGCAGAAAAAGTTTTACAAAGAACGTACAAATATATGAACTCAAATATCGCAGCATGAATTCTTATATAACCAGGAAGCCATAAGAGATATATGTTAAAGAGAAATTTACCATAAAGGTTCATTTGCTACAACAAACTTTGTTACAGCTATACCCTGCATCCTTTTGGTCCCTTGCTGCAGATGCAAGCAGTTGAAGTCAATCTAAGCAGTTACCAAATATAAGACAAGCAGTTTATTTTTGGTCCCTTGCTACATTGAGATTCAGTTAACGTACCGGTTTATATCCTGGATAGATGTTGCTAATTGATCACGCAGATGACGGAGGCAATGGAGACCAGCAAGCTCGTCAGTATCCTAACATAGATTGAGAAGATTGAAATTAGAGAAATCGAGACGAAAATAAAAAAGAGTGTCTAGAACATGCACTTCATATAACCATATTTTTACTTGGACATTTATCTCGTGTTTGAATATTGAGTTAAATTACCAGTAAATTCCGCAAATCATCGGTTACATCCAAAGCTCATGCACAATGCTGCTGCAACTAGCTGTAAAAGACATAAAAAATGCTCAGCCACATGGCTATAAAGATTGTAGTTTAGTTTTCTATCCAGACATTTGAGCATTGTAGATAACTGAATAACTATACTAGTACCAGTACTCTGCATTGGGAGCAACTCGCTGAGCACCAAGAAAACAAAATTACACCATGTATTATAAGAACAGGAACACAGTAAGACAATCTCCTACGGAAAACATTACTTAGATCTCCTAACTGCATACTAACAGGTATTGTGCCTCTATTCCGTTACACCATAATTTCATCAACCTTAGGATTTAATGTTCTCAGCCAAGATAGCTATATCTTGATCCCTTACTTCGGGCCTGGGACTAGGAACACAATGACCCCTAATTGCCCCAAAAACCAAAACACATACACGTAAACCTAAGAGGGGCGGCAAAATAAATAAACCAGCGACCATCCATGTGCAAGAATTTGAATAACTCTCCAAATACATAAAGTCTGGGTATATAATGTTAAGAATTCCGGATTAGCGCTATGATATCTAACATTGTAACTGCTGAGTTGTTGATGTCAGTAGATGAGAAACCTCCACCTCACTGCAAAACTCTTAACAAGTCGTTTCCTGTTCCCAAAGGAAGTATAGCAACTGGTGGAGGTGATTCAAAATTATGCTTTTCGACGTCAAGCACCCAGGCAACAGTACCATCCCCATCGCACATTAAAACTCTAAAATATTGGACAAAACTAAACAAATTAAGACCAGCTTCTGGACCCTGGGCAAAAAGATGGTTCATTTTCTTCTTCCTTGATCAAATTAAAACACCCCCATTATAAAAAACAATCAGACCTAACATTCTACAGTGAGATTGTTAGTGATTTAGTTCAACCTAGTACAGGAAAACAATAAAAATTCTGCAAACCAACTAGGGAAAACAGAAACAAATGCAGTATGTAATAAGTATGGATAAACAACCTTCAATGAAATTGATAAAAATCAGACCTTTTGACCATTGTTGGAACGTGCAGCAAGGCAATGACCAAATTCACTTCTGACCACCACCTAAAACTCAAGCAACAATATTTAACTTCTCCAAAATCCTCTTCTATTGCCACCACCTAAACTCAAATTGGCAAAATTGAAGAAAAATTCTCTAAAGCCAAGGACTCTCTAATTTAACCCCTATATTCAACTCTTTGATTATGAAACGAATTGAATGGTTTTCAAGACCACTTCAGAAAACTTCCAACATTAAGCACCAAATCCTAATCACATAATATTATAACCAACAAGAATACATTCACAGAGAAATCCGGTAAAAGATTTGAGTGGAAATTTAGAAATCTATAGGACCTCAAAACAAACAATTTTGTTGCTCTTTCCATGACTTCTCATCAGAACAAAGAACAACCACAACCAAACATAGCAAAGCAAGAGCACTACTACAACAACATACAAAGAAAATGGCAGGAAAATCCTATTCAAGCACAAGTTTCATCCATTCAAGAAAACCCATACCAAAATCAATCAGGAATACCCTAACATATTTCAAAACCCTAAATTAAAACAAAAGCGAACTCAAAATTGAAATTAAAGGAAGAAGAATATAAAATCGAGTTAAGAAATAAACCTATGTCAAAGAGATTTATAGAGGAGAATCGATCGTAGAAGTTGGAAAAAAAAAAAAGAGAATGGAACCCTAACTATGGAAACTAACAGCAGCAGAAAGACGAGGGGGAGAGAAGAATCGATTAGGCAATTTGGGTGTGTAAATCATCAAACCCAAACAAAACCCAATTGTAAGTAAATTCCCATTTTACAGCATCAATTTCTCTAATCAGTGATTTCAAATCAGTGGTGGTGGTGGTGTTGATGTAGAAACAAAAGGAAGAGAAATTTAAAGTTTCAGAGAGAATGAGAAGATGAGGATGGGGGGAGAAAACGAAGAAGATGGAAAAGAAGGTAAGGAAAAGAAAATATCTGGTGGAGAGAAGAAGAAGATAAGGTAATTTTTTTTGATTTAAATGGAAGGTTAGAGATTTAAATGGACGGATATGATGGAAGATTCAAATGGACGGAGATGATGGAAGATTCAAATGGACGGTTATGATGGAAAATAAAAACATCTATCTACGACAACTCTTATTATGAGTCGTCAATGAACGTGTTTGGTGTGCAACGGATTTTCATGTGCAACGGATATATGAGTTTGTGCAACGGATTTATGAGTTTGTGCAACGGATTTTGTTGTGCAACGGATATATCCGTTGCACATGAAAAAATTGAAGTGTTGCACATGGCGGTTAGAACTCACTCGGACCTTCGAGGTTGATAGTTCGTATGTCGTTCTACCACATTTGAAGTTTGAATAAACATATGAACTCCATATTTATCAGTTTCCATGATGTATTCTGATAAATTTGAGGTTAGAACTCACTTGGACCTTCGAGGTTGATAGTTCATATGTCGTTCTACCACATTTAAAGTTCGAATCAACACCTGAGATGCATATTCACTAGTTCCATGATGTATTCTGATAAATTTGAGGTTAGAACTCACTTGGACCTTCGAGGTTGATAGTTCGTATGTCGTTCTACCACATTTGAAGTTTGAATAAACATATGAACTCCATATTTGTCAGTTTCCATGATGTATTCTGATAAATTTGAGGTTAGAAGTCACTTGGAGCATCGATCTTGATAGTTCGTATGTCGTTCTACCACATTCGAAGCTCGAATCGACACCTGAGATGCATATTCACTAGCTTCATGATGGATTCTGATAAATTTCAGGTTAGAACTCACTTGGACCTTCGAGGTTGATAGTTCGTATGTCGTTCTACCACATTTGAAGTTCGAATAGACATATGAACTCCATATTTATCAGTTTCCATGATGTATTCTGATAAATTTGAGGTTAGAACTCACTCGGACCTTAGAGGTTGATAGTTCGTATGTCGTTCTACCACATTTGAAGTTCGAATAGACATATGAACTCCATATTTATCAGTTTCCATGATGTATTCTGATAAATATTAGGTTAGAACTCACTCGGACCTTCGAGGTTGATAGTTCGTATGTCGTTCTACCACATTTGAAGTTCGAATCAACACCTGAGATGCATATTCACTAGCTTCATGATGGATTCTGATAAATTTGAGGTTAGAACTCACTCGGACCTTCGAGGTTGATAGTTCGTATGTCGTTCTACCCCATTTGAAGTACGAATCAACACCTGAGATGCATATTCACTAGCTTCATGATGGATTCTGATAAATTTGAGGTTAGAACTCACTCGGACCTTCGAGGTTGATAGTTCGTACGTCGTTCTACCACATTTGAAGTTCGAATCGACATATGAACTCCATATTTATCAGTTTCCATGATGTTTTCTGATAAATTTGTGGTTAGAACTCACTCGGACCTTAGAGGTTGATAGTTCGTATGTCGTTCTACCACATTTGAAGTTCGAATCAACACCTGAGATGCATATTCACTAGCTTCATGATGGATTCTGATAAATTTGAGGTTAGAACTCACTCGGACCTTCGAGGTTGATAGTTCGTATGTTGTTCTACCACATTTGAAGTTCGAATCGACTAATGAACTCCATATTTATCAGTTTCCATGATGTTTTCTGATAAATTTGTGGTTAGAACTCACTCGGACCTTAGAGGTTGATAGTTCGTATGTCGTTCTACCACATTTGAAGTTCGAATAGACATATGAACTCCATATTTATCAGTTTCCATGATGTATTCTGATAAATATTAGGTTAGAACTCACTCGGACCTTCGAGGTTGATAGTTCGTATGTCGTTCTACCACATTTGAAGTTTGAATAGATATATGAACTCCATATTTATCAGTTATTCTCTGTGTAAGTAGGGAGTAAGATGAAAATGGGGCCATTTTTTGTTAAAGTGCAATTTATTTAAAATTTGCATTTTCCAAATTGTTAAAGTGCACTTTATTTCCCACTTATGAATAGTGCATGAAGCTGTAAATTTGCATTTCCATATTTACCCTCATTTCATTTTTTTGCTAAGTTGTTACATAAATAAATGAGGGGTATCAACGTAATTAATCATAGCTCTCATTTATATTTGTTTTCCCAAAATTAACCATAGCTCTCATTTTTTTTAACCAATGAGAGTTGAGGGATTCTAATCCAACGGCTATGAACCCACCTCATGCGGATTCAGAATTTTCCCCCCCCAAAACATCCCGCCCATTTTTTGGCACACCCTTCTAAATTTGGCAACGTGTCAACTCACCCTAACTTTCTTTCTCCCTAAACTCACTCGCAACTCACCTTAACTTTTCCTTCTCTCGTTTTCATCGACAACCTCCCTTTCCCTTTCTCTCTGCGTCTCCTCCCTTTCTCTCTGCTCTCTTTCTCTGCAACTCATCAGCGGCGCTCTTCTTCTCCTTCTCCTAAAGAAAACACAGACAACACAAATCAAAAATTCTTCTGCGGTCAATCTTCTTCTTTTATACACAGAAAAACATTAACCAAACACTCAATCATTTCTTCCAGATCTAGAAAGAAATACATTAACCAAACATTCTCCTGTACATCGAACTTGGTATCAGTCAGATCTGAAACTCTTCAAGAGTTAATCTTGGTATTAGATGATCTAGTATCAGAATCTAGTTCTTGCGGTGTTGTATTCTCCGGCGATGAAAATGAAGCAATCTCTGAAACTTCTTGTGTTCAATCAGTTTATTAGGATTATGAGAAAATTGGGTGAAAGAAAATTGGGTTGTTTGAATCGATTATGAGAATTGGGTTTTTGATTTATGGTTTTGTTTAGGATTTGTAAATTTTAGGGTTTCGCAAATCAATTTTTAGATTAAGGCTTCCAATATAGGGCTTTTGACGATTATGGATGTGTGTTTACTTATCTATAAATGGTCATTGTTGGTTTATTAGTGAAGTTGATGTGCTCTTTGTTAGTGTGTTGAAATAGTGATAATATGGTCTGTGGTATGCTTAAATCTAGTTTGTTTTCTTAAGATTGTTTGTGAATTTTCAATGAAAAGTTGTTTTAAACACGGCTCTATATCTAAGTCAACAGCAGGTGTCTTTTCAATGGCAATAACCTGACTGCCGCTTAGAGCCAACATCGAAGTTATAAGTTTATTTCACTTACACAGAAACTTGATTCGGAAAGCAATACCAGTTAGTGAATCTAATGGGATATGATAATCTAAGATATGGGTTTCTCAATTTAAAGGTGTTTTATCTTTGGGTTTAGTCATAACTCCATAGAATAGTACCAGAATAGATCTTATTATGCTCGTTTGGCTTAATTTTGGTTGAGAAATGTTTAGAGTATTTATTTGGTTTTTTCTGTTATTTGAATTTGGGGTTGTTTTAGTTAATGTGTACGATTTTTTGTATTTGAATGAATCAATTAAAAAATTAGAATAACATCTAGTTGTTTTGATTGGGATTCTCTAAGCTTCAGTATGTTGGTGTGTCTTTCTGCTAGCTCAAATTGTAGTAAGGCCCCGTTATGTGAAGACTTTGGTTGATGCAAGTAAGGATTTAGATAGAGTAGAGTTTGCAAACCTCAAAAGCAAAACAGCTACTTGAAATGACAAAGGTTAATATGTGGCGTTCACCATTGTGTGTTAGTTTTCTTCAGGCAAAACAAGAAACAAGAAGTGAAACTGAGGTACCATTCAGTCTGCTGCGTTCTCCATTGTGTGTCAGTCTTCTTATTATGTGGCGTTCATTTAGTAGATTTTATTAAAGATGTCTATTGTTAGTGACTAATGTAAATGTTTCATTGTTTGTGTACAGGCCAACAATTCCCAATTTGGCTGCTCAAATTCTTTATGACAACTGCTCTGATCCTACATCTGTCCTTGTAAAAGCTCGTGGTGCTATATATGCACCCAGATGGCTGGGCATATTGTTTTTTTCCCCCTGTTTTTTTTCTCTTTTTTCTGTTGTTGATTTTGTAATTGTTATAACATTGTTTGATTGGTGTATGAATGTGGATAATGTTTGAACCAGGGAGTCGGAATCAATGTGAAGGAATCTTCTTGGTAATCCGTAGAGAAGTTTGAGTTCCAGGCTGAGGTTTCTCTGCTTATGGATATCGTTATCAACTCTCTTTACAGTAACAAAGATATCTTCTTGAGGGAGCTAAAGGATTTCATTAATGAAATCGTAATGGAGATATAAGATCATATAATGGTTGATTCTACGTTTATGTTTTTCTGTTTTAGTGCTGCTTAAGGTGTTTATAATTTTGTTTGTGACTGATTATGGTTGCTTTAGGACATCTAAATCTTTTAACTTGATGAACCTTGGGTTAGTGTTAGAATTATTTTGAAGTTTTATTTTCCTTGTTTCGTTTATGTAGGGTCATTTGTAGATCTAAGGTCAGCTGCTCACATGGAGAATGTTGTCGGTATATAAAAGAACATGGATGCGGCGTTTAGCGCGAGTCGCACGCAGCCTTGCTCTCAATCTCATACTTCTGGTACTTAATCATTGGTTTGATTTTAGAATCTCTAGTGTAACAGTATTTTGTAGTCTGAATCAATTGTCATTTATGATTTGTAGATGGAAAGGATCCAATGACATAAAGCCTTGATTCAGCAAATACA
>JAJJMA010138722.1:0-10681 GCA_023529015.1 Papaver nudicaule
TGGCCCTTCTTCTTGTGTCTCTTCACCTTGAACAGTTGGCCCTTCTTCTTGTGTCTCTTCACCTGCATCAGTTGGACCTTCTTCTTGTGGTTCTTCAACTGATGTTGCTGTTGAATCGGAGATAGGTTGATCGACATCAAGCTGTCTAGCAGCATTTTTACGACTGTGGGCACTCAAAGGTGCACCACCCTATCGACGGGGAGGCAATCTAACTTGTGTGACGGCAGGATCTGCAACAGGATCCTGTCTCTTCTTCTTGACAACCTCTTTACCCTTACCCTTAGCCTGTGGTGTGTTTGATTTCATGTTTTCCCTACAACACAAAACAAGAAACAAATTAACAGTTACACAGACAACAATCGGTTCAAATAACATCAAAGATAAACCAATTATAAACATAAGGAAACAAATCGTTGGACATTTGTGAAAATATAAACCGATTATATATTCGTATTTATATCAATCGGCTTTCTTAAGTGTTTACAAACAACGATTATGGAGTCACAGGAAAATCAAGATTTGTCTACTACATTAATCGGCTCACAAAAACAATAACATAAAACGATTGAGAAAGGAAAACATAAACGGTGAACATATTTATGAACATTAAACGATTAATTTCTGCCTCAAACCAGTCGGTTTATTCACATGGAAACAAACAACGATTGAGGCTAAGAAACTTTGGGAGTTTTTTAGCCTGAAATTTTTTGTCAATCGGCGTACATAAGACAATATATATAACGAATAACAACTGATATCGGCTTACGGAAAACAAAAGATGCAACGATTATGGCATATTCTTTCGTTGGTTATTCATGCGAAATTGTAACGATTGTGCCCTAGAATTCGAAAAGGCTAATTTCTAAATTTTAGAGGGAAAACTAATCGGTTTATGTTCAATTGAATATAGAACGATGGACAATAATCGGTTTAAAATACTAAAAACATACAACGATTGTTGTTCTGCTGCAGTTCCAGAAGATGAACACTTTGAACAATCGGTGGATATCGACACTAACATAGAACGATTCTGGGTAACAGTTGCGAACTGTCGGGTTGAAAATCATCAAATTGGAGTGAAAAATCAACCAAATTTCAAATGCAATACCTCATTCTCGTCGGCAGGGTTGGGTTCTTCTTCTTCTGCTTCTCTTTAATAGCCTGTAATTCTTCTTTACTCGCTCTCTTCGTAATCGGGTTAGACGAAGAAATTTCGTAAACTTTGTCTATATCGATTCCTGGTTGTTTGAACTCTCTAGGATTCGGTCCTTTGTTCATCCTTCGTTCCATTGGGTTTTATAGAATTAATCGTAATTTTATTTTTTTTGGAAATCGTCGATTAATCGACGATGTTTTGGTTTTGAAAAAAAATGAAATAAAGTAGAAGAAGAAGAGAGAATCGGTTTATGTTTTGGTTGAAATGAAATTTGGATTAAGATTTGGGTTTTAAGTAGAGAAATTACTGTGGGGGCATTTGGGTATTTTTGCCAATTTTTAGTTATCCCATAACCACCTCTAAAGGATAGGTATAAAATTCTACGGGGCCAAATACTCCACTCTGGGGCCAAATTAAGCCAGGTAAAAGATACTGCATTCGGCTACATAGACAGTTAAACAATAGAAAACATATATTTACCATTTTTTAGAACCGTGTTTTTCGGCAGTTTTCAAAATTTTGGGGCAGTTTGGTAGCCGACAAAACGGGGGCATTTTGGGAATTATTTTTTTCAAAAATGATAATCTACCCTTGGCCTGATTAACACTAATTTTTATGATTAGTGTTAATAATAATGATTAGTGTTAATGATTTCGGCTTATAGATTTTTTTGTTTTTGGGTGAGAAATTTCTTGGGTTTTGGGGGAAGAAGGGGAAAAATTTTGAGCTACACAGAAGCATTTTTGGCCTACACGATAATATGTTTCTCTGGGCCGAAAATACTATTTGAAAATGGCAGCTATGTTGCTAATTTCGGCCTAGACAAATTTGAATTTCTCCAAGCCGAAATCGTTTCGGCTTAAGATCTCAAATTTTGTCTAGGCCGAAACTCTCTCTGGGTTCAATGTATGAACTCAAAAAATTCATTAAGGGTTGTTAAATATGAGCCGAAAACAGTTCGGCTCATTCGTGTGTTAAAATTTCCAAGCCGAAAATGTTTCGGCTCATACCTTAAATTCCAATTTAAGCCGAACCATGTTTCGGCTCAGTCGTGTAATCATAGTATCAAGCCGAACTTCACTCTTTGAATCAGTCATGTAACATTCATATAGTTCACAGATATATAATCACTAACAATTTACATATCAACCCACAACCACCATTCAAAAGTAGTGCTAATTGCTGCACTAACATTCCTGTAAATAGTGCAGTAGTTGCTCTGGTAGTAAAGTATATATGCAGAAATATAACAGGAGTAATAGTAGTAAAGTTTATCAAGACAAAGATGGAGATGTTGGTGACAGTAGTTGGTGGAGTAGTGGATATATAACAGAAGCAGCAGTAGTTGTTCATACAATGCACTAAAATTCTCTCATAGGTTGACCAGCTGTAGTTGAGACTTGTGAATGGAAAAGTTGATGCAGGACAAGAGGAGCAGATAATAATGGACTAACTTGGAGTGTTGCAGACAAGCTTTAGTAGGATCACAACTCATACAACTTCATTGTTAGACAAGACATTAAGCAAAAAGAATGTAAAACCCACAAGTAGAGTGGCAGAAATATAACATTTGTCTGTGAATAACATCTGCACCATCTGGCAACTTCATCCGAGAGCTAGGTATGAAGCAAAAACTGAAATTCAAAAGTGGACAAGCAGAATTAGAAGCAGTTAGCTCTGTCCAAAAGAATAATCCACCAATCACCACACTCATAGCATGCTAACAGCAGCAATTTCACACTCTCAGAATTGCTTCACATACTTACTAGCTTGCCATTCAACCAGCACACTCACACACTACCATACACCATCCTCACATCAGATACTTAAGAAGCCGGTAATACAAAACCAAAAGCTTCAAAAGTGCATATCAAAATCCTTGTATTATTCAGCTGCAGGATTTAGAGTTAATTCCCCAACAACACCACCACAGTAAAATCAAAAATAAAAATTAATGGGAAAATCAAAATTTGATTTTTACATAAACATAAAATCAGAAAATTGAAAACCCATTTTACCAATCAACATCAAACAAAAAAAAAACATCTCAAATCAAAAGTACCCCCAAATCAATGAAAGAAAGAAAAAACCCAAATAAATATAGAAAATCCCCAAAGTTCAATTGAATACACAAATTAGGTTTTAATGAACATCATGCAAGTAACCCATAATCATACACACATCAATTCAATTCAGAAATTAGGGTTTTAAGAAACAAACCTTAAAATTTCTGTAAGCTAGTACCATAGTTCTTATTTGTTTTCTTCTCATAATTCAAACGCAACCCATCTCCTCAAATCATTCCAACAACTCACTGGTTAATTCCAATATCAGATTTACTTCGAACTACATCAATCAATGGTGAAAGATCTATCAAATTAGATAGAAACAAAGGAGTGAGAGAGAAGAAAAACAGAGAAATTACAGAGTGAGAGAGAAGCGAGATCAGTGAAGAAGACGATATTGGAATATATTCAAAATATCACCATTAATTCGTTAAGATTTAGAAGAACAAATTCTGATTTTCGATGCTGCTGGTATTTCAAGTTGGTGGTGATGGCTTTAACAGAGGAGGAAGAGAAGAAGAAGGAGAAGAAAGAAGATGAAGAAGAAAGAAGACGTTGTTGTTGGTTGTTTTCTAAAATCAACAGAGAGGAGGAGAAGAAGAAGGAAAAAAAGAAGAAGAATGAGAGAATTTCTGCGGGTGATGAAGTGGTGGTGAGTTTTAATGAGGTTAGGTTTAGGGCAGTGGCAGGATTAGTAAATAAAGGTAAAGGGTATTTTAGTCTATTCACGCTATTTTGTCTCCATTCAAACTGCCACAAAATTTTCGGCACTGCCGTAAATCACGGTTCATTTTTTATGCCCATCTTAACTTTATTTCTGTGTCGCTGGGAACTTAATGTCGACAATTTCTTTTCAGGTCGAATTTGTTGGAGGCCCTATGTGTTGGAATACCCGTACGTTTTCTGCCTCAGCTGGTAAGCAACTATAGATCAGTCTCATCTTCTTTATTTATTTATTTTCACTGTTGACGTTTATGTGTTGGACAACTGATTTTCACAGGTGGTGGGGCCTTCTGTAATGGACAAAAAATTGTTTTTTTAATCTTTTAACCAAATTCTACGTTTGCGATTATAATTGCCATTTGAATTTGGTTATACGGTCCAGGTGGAGAGATCTCTTCTAGTGACTGGATTTGGATATGAACATGATGATGCCTGGGCGACAAACATAAATTTATTCAAAGAATTTACTGATATCAGCAGGGTACGTCTACCTTCTTTTGAGTCATGCAACTTATTACAAAAATATAACAAAAATTGAAGTCAAATCATAGAATTCTTCAGAGAGAGGCCATGCTAGTAGAATCACCATGTATACTATCGGCCTTGAAGGTCTGTTGCAGTAGTAAAGCCGATTCTAGGATCACTTGTCTGCCCTGATTTAACATTCCCACTGAGCTTCTTTCATTCTCTCCGTTGACAAAGAGGGCGGCGTATCAGAAATTTACATCTGCTTCAACTTCATTTCAACTTGAACTTTTTTTAAGCGGTTTTCAGTCTTCTTTTTTCCTGGGTGTTTCCCGTGGAATGCATGACATAAAGCATTGTATTCATTTTTCAACTTCTTTTTCATGTTCCTGCCGTCCAGTTCCTCAGTTTCCAGTGTTCCACGTTGTCTCAGAAGTTGAAGTGCACCTGATAAACCTTTAACAACTGCAGCTTCCTGGAAGATCGCCGCTGGAACTATTTTATGTTTCTCCTCGTTAACTAAGCGTCCATCTTCATTAGCATCTTTTGCCTCAACCAAACCAGCTGAAGCGACTTCTTTTATTTCCTGATCAGAATACTTCAGTATTTCATCTTCTTCCATGATAATATCTTCACCTTCTGGTTTATGAGTCTGTTCATCAAGATGAAGACCCGAGACAAACCCCTCTGTTTCTGAGAAGACAACCCTATCGTCTTGTGAAACTTGTGTTTCCCTAGTTTTGTTTTCCACGGTTTGTTACTGGCAGTAATGGCTGAAGCAATTGCCTGAGCACCAGTTGCGTCATTCTGTTTTCTTAAAGCTTGCTTTCTAACCATCTCTATTGATTTGTAAAGATCGTCGTCTTCATCTCCAAAAACAAGGTTTTCAGCTTCGTTCACTGGAAAAATTGAAACCTGCTCGTGCTGCAATGCTTTACATGCCTCCTCTGCCTTGACTTTAGCAGATTTGTATGCATCACTCCTCTTCTGTGCCTCAGATCTCAGCTGCTCCTCTTTGGCAGATTGCATCTTCCCATCCTTCCTGGAACCACGATCCCCCACTCCCAACCCGGCAGACACAGCCTCTTTTTCAAGGGCATCTACATCCAGCTTATCTTTTTTCCGCAAAGATTTTTGCTTCTTAGTCTTGTTAAATTGAAGCATCTCTTCTGGCGTGTAGTAGTGGGATGATGTTTTTACTGAAGTAACTAAACTTTCAAGACGACTGGTTGTGGAAACACCTTGTGGTCTTTTATGAAGGTCTTCTAGCTTTTTATCTGCGTCACCGTTCAGATGGCCACTTTCATCAAAAGTTACCCCCTCATCTTCAACTGGGTCATCATACTGGGGAAGAATTTTCTTTGCAGACACTGTCCCATCGTCAAACATGTCTTCATATTTTCCAGTTCTTTTCTTAGCAGCCTTGTGGGCATCATCCCTTCGTTTCTGCTCTCCAATCTCCACATTTTCAAGCATGTCAGTCTCTTCATTAAGGTCACCACCGGCAAGCATGCTCTGATCTTTCAGAGTCAAAACAACAGCCCCCCCTTCAGCTACTTTATCAAGCCCATGAAGAACTTTTATTCCAGCAAGATCCTTTGAGGTATGCGCAGCCGGGGCGTCATCTTCGCTTTCTCCTTCTTCCTGCTCCTGAAGATCCTGTATAGCTTTCTCTTTCTCGGAATATTTTCTTTCCTCAAGCTTGCGGCTTTTATGAACCCATGACAGAACTTTAGAAACACTTTCAGATTTCCTTTTCAGCCTCTGCTCTCTCATTTCTTGTATGAGCTCCTTGATTTGTGAAGTTGATTGCTGTGAAACAGCTGATGCGGATTCGCGCTTATAACTCTCATCTTGTTCAATTCGCTTCTCTTTCTTCGATTCCTTCTCTCTTTCATTGTGTTTCTCTGTAACCCTATCTTTTTCTCTAACCCTATCGCTCTCCCTGTCGTTTCTCTCTAACCCTCGCACATGATGTTCCTTCCTTGTATCTCTTTCAAGATCTCTGCGTTTCTCAACCGTATAGCTAGCCCGTTCCTCTATATCTTCTCTTCTATCCCTACTTCCATAACCCTTCTCCTCCCTTCTACTAATATTACTCTTCCTCCGATCATTGCCCATTATCTGAAGAACCCTGAACCTTGTTTCTGCGGTTTGCAGACTGCAGAGGGAGAAAAAAAAAAAGAGAACATTAATTAAATACCCCTGTAATTTCAACCCCAAAACTTTAGCCTTATTCAACTTTATAAATACCCCTACTATGATTTCATTCCTAAAATACCCTCTCTTATGTAATTATTTCTCATTTTATTATTTCAAAAACACAAAAAATGTTCTATCACCACCTCCTACCATCGACACCATAACCAACACCACATCCGCTACAACCACCACCACTATCTCGACTCCACCACCACAACCACAACCTCCGCCTCCACCACCATTATCGCACCTTCACCACCAACAAACACCACCTCCGCCACCACCACCACTAACAACCACTACAACCTCCTCTAGTAACCGCCACCACCAACAACAACCACCACCACGACGACCCCCTCCAGCAACCACCACCACCACCTTTCGCCACCACCACCAATCACCACCACTACAACCTCCTCATGCAACTACCACCACCTGCACCACCAACAAGAACCACCACCTTTTGCCGCCCCCAGCAACCACCACCTCTCTCGCTACCGCCGCCACCACCAACGACATATTATAGTTCCAATATGACTTTTTTACACCACCAGATTTTGGTGTCTAGTTGCAAACTGGACAACATTTATGTGTCTAGTTGTCAACTAGACACCATGATTATATGAACTCTGTGCACACCAGATTTTGGTGTCTAGTTGCAAACTGGACAACGTTTTATGTGTCTAGTTGCCAACTAGACACCATGATTGTATGCAACAGGAACCCTGTGCACACCAGATTTTTGTGTCTAGTTGCAAACTGGACAACATTTTATGTGTCTAGTTGCTAACTAGACACCATGATTGTATGCAACAGGAACCCTGTGCACACCAGATTTTGGTGTCTAGTCGAAAACTGGACAACAGTTTTTGTGTCTAGTTGCAATCTAGACACCAAATTAGGTGTTAAATTGGCAAGTTGACACGAATCAGTGAACCTAGCGTGAGTCGAACACGCATCTTCTGACCTAGAGTCATTCGTGCTACCATTGCACTACAGGTTCGTCTTGGAGGTCTTTAAAACTATCAACACAAATGTCTAACAGTATTATCACCAGGTTATATGCAACAAAATCTTATCATTTTATATATGCTACACATAATTAGGTGCTACTCATAAATGAAAAGGTTTAAATCGTCAACCAGTTGCACAGGTCAGTCAGTGTGTTTTTGGTACATACCCTAAACAGCTACACTTACTGGTTAAAATGTGACTGAACAGTAAGCCAGCAATGTTTGCCAAAAATATTATTTTTCATTTATGAGAAAAGAAAACGTACGTTTAAGCAATATACCAGTGTTACATAAGTACCTCGCCAATTTGAATTTCTTTAGCTCCTTCGTCATGGATGATCTTAGCAAGATACCCATCCTCCATACACTCCATTTCAACCGTCGCTTTATCCTTAGAAAACTATTTAAAAAAAGTGTCAGACCCCATGACCTAGGTGCATACCCCAAATTACTCGCACGATAAAATAATATCATATAATGAAGTAATAAACCTACGTTAAAATTTCCTATCTAAGATGTTTGCTCCTAAGAATCTACATTTTGTGTGGGAAAAACTAAAGTTTTCGAAATTAAGCAAAACAACTGTAGTACATTCATTTTTTGGTAGTGACATACAGAAATCTACATGTTTAAGCTCACAGTGGGTTAGGAAAATATAAGAAACATTATATGACATAAGTTAATAAGGCTACCTGTGGGCTCTTCTATTTCTGGTAGCTCAACATGAGTACCTGAATTAAGCATTACAAGGCTCTCCTTACGCCTTGGATGTTCCACGCTTTATGTCGTACAAATCCAGATGACACTCAACATCAGTGTCTTGTATTTTAATAAAACCACACCACTCTCCACAAAAAGAAGAGGAACTAGCAGACAGATAGTTGCTTGGTTAAGGTTGAAGAGTTTATCCCAAAATTCAGTTATTATTCATCACCCAATAGAACCATGTATACGAAGGGACCATCCAAATGAACACAATTTTTGTCACAACGTATTTATCCCAAAAGCTGAGTAAGGATATCTCACCGAATCCCCCGTCCTTGAAACAAAAAGAGGCTATGACTTTGACAGGCTTGGAGTCAGTTGATGCTAACCAGTGAGTAAAAGAGATTGTATAATCAAAATCCCAAAACTAGAACAAAATTTTTTTGCAACCGCTTAAATGTCAAAATTTTACAACTACCTAGAATTATCGAGTTTTTAAAACCATGAAACTTTACTCAGAAAACGATTAAATCGATGATCACACGAATCTGGTCTTTTTGTGATTGGGAAACTGAAACTTTAACCTTCTGAGTTTGGAGTCCCAAAGGTGCCTCACGCAAATGATTGAGCTGCTCTATCTCCTTCCTTGCCTCTTTTGGTGAAGAATTCATCAGATCTAAAATTGTAGTAGCGATGGTGGCGGTGAACTTTTCATATCTGAATTAGTGGTGTTATTGTGAAGGTGGTGGTGGAAGATGGTGGTGGTGGTGGTTGTGACGGTGGTGGTGGATGATAGTGCCGGTTGTGACGTTGGTGGTGGAAGATGGTGGTGGTAGTATTGGTGGTGTCGGCGGAGAAAAAAGAGTAGAGAGGCAGTTCAGATCTGAAATTTTTTTTTGAAGGAAACATGGGTTCCAAAGAACCCAAGAAAATTTATTAAGCGACTACCTCATTCAAATTGAGGTTTGAAGGATTACATAGAAGAGGTGGTATATGAACACACCATCTAGTTTCATCATTATACATTGCATCTTGACATAATAAATGTGCAATGTGATTTGCATCTTTTTGAATTACATAAAACCAAATAATATGGAAGAGACTAACAGAGATTTTAATCCTACAAGTGAGAAAATAAATGCACCAAAGAATATCTTGATCTTTCCCCAAAGTGACCAGTTGACCTTTGATTGCATCCCCTTCAATTTTTTCATCAATAAGATTAAAATATTTCTGCAGTATTTCCAAAACCCAAACTTTTGTCTCATCCATAAGAGAAGAAGTAGAAGTTGTATCAAAATCAGCCTGGTATCCGAAATTTCTTCCCGAATTATCCTGTATAAGATTTCGTCCAACACAAACTATCTTCTCTATTCTTCTTTTCACTAATCTGTAGTGATAAGATTGTTGACACAATATTTGAAGAAGAAAACATCTGCTACAAATCCATAAATTGATTATATAATTCAATATGTAATCTAGGCATATAAAAGCCATTAGAAAGGAAAAGAAAAACATACTAATAAACCTAAAATCGTTTATAAACGATTGTTTATTTAAATTAGATATACATATAATACAACATTGTATTCAAATCTAACCAGGAGATCTGAAAAAATCAGACCAAATCTGGTAGATCTGAAATACAAAAGAAGATTTTGCAGAGAAAACGGTTTGAAGTTTTGCAGAGAAAAAACAGGAGAGAGAGAGAGAGGCGGAAGTTTTTTTTTTTTTTTTTTTTTTTTTTTAATTAAAGGTAAATAAAAAAAATTTTATTGATTGATAAATTTTAAATGTGCCAGAAATCAATCCATGTTTTGAAAATGAACTGAGTTTTTAGTTAAACCTTATTAGCCTACTTAGGGTATATACGGAATTTTATACTAAATCAGTTTTAACGGACTTCAAATTTAACCCTTATAAGGTTAATTGTTAAGATCCAATAAAATCAGGGGTTTTTATTTAATTTCCTCTAAAAAAAAGGGTTTTGATTGCACGATCTCAAAAAATTGTGCCAGAAATCAATCCATGATCTTGTGCTCTTGTCTATTTATAGTACTTAGTGAGTCTTCTGACCAGGAATAGGAAACCAAAAAGAACTTCCAAATATAGTTTGGCCGGGTTTGGATATGTGATTTATGGGCCAAAGGATTATGTTATGGCTGGGCCCACTTCGTTTTTAACTGTAAAATCAAGAATTTTGGAGGATTTGAAACATTATGAATGTACTACACAGGGTGTGAGGCGTCTTGGTGCAGCTGCTGTCAGAAGATAGTCCCACATCACCTAGATCAGCCATAATGAACCTAAATATAATATGGAAGGGCCACTCCACTCATTGCCAATTGGTT
>JAJJMA010138732.1:0-10129 GCA_023529015.1 Papaver nudicaule
AATGATGGTTGATTGAAAATCATCTCGACACCATCGAACCAGAGTTTAGCTCTCAACCTCCGAAGAAAAAAGTACATTACAAGGGCGTGACATCGAAGACCATTGCCAAATTGTCTTCTTACATACCGCCGCTGTCATCGAGAGGAGCTGTTGGCCCCAGGAAGAAAATGTCATAGCAGCGTACCATCTCATCAACAGAGCTGCCACACCATAGAATGAAGATTAAATTCGAATACAACCAGCCTTGCAGTACAACTTCATCCAAAGGACATCTCGGGGAACACAGCACAACAAATCTCTCCACATTGGGAAAAGCTTTCATCAACATCACTTGATCAGCAAAACACAGCTAGGACACTTCACCAACCTGCATCGAGGGATACAAAGTTAACCAACCTCGTCTTCGGTGACCCACCATCGACTCAACTTCACTTAACACACAAATAATCACATCATAAGCGTCGAAGGAATAATCGGCACATCAGTTTGTCTTAGAAGAACAGAATCATTGTAATACTACCATGGTAGCACAACTCGATCAACCAGCTTCGGAGTACCTTCTCGAAGAAACCTGCTCGAAGACCTTCAGAAATAATACAGCAATATCGCAATCAAAGAACAAAACTAACCTCGACATCTTTCTCGCATGGAAACTTTGAACATCAACGACGATCCCCACCTTCGTATCAAGCTAAAATTGTGCATACAACTAGCAACTCGTAGGCAGAAAGACGATGTCTAAACTAAAGAGCATAATTAAAGACACATGTGTTTGAGATGTTTGTGAGTGTGTGAGATATATGAGTGCAAGATTGTATACGTGCCATTAGCACGTGAGAGTTGAGTGTCGGTCAGGTAGTGATGTCGGTCATGTTGTCCTTAAATACTTGAGTCTGTCCTGTACTCAAATTAATTTTTCCCTTAATCAAATTCAGCCTTTTCAAGATGTAGATATCAGGTGTTTCCATGGTATCAGAGTGATTTCTGAGCGGTAGGGATCCTGATTTCCTGTGTTTAATTTCAAAACTTAATCATTCTTCTGCTGCTGTTGTAGATCGGAAATTTGAAGTTGACGAAAGTGATTCAATGGAGATTTTCTGCATCTCTTCTTAATCTGCTGCTGTTATTGATGAGTTTCATGAAGAAATTAGGGTTTTCTCCAACCACAACAACAAAATCTGGTTTGAATTTCGTTTCTCCTAATTTTTCACTTCAATTTCTGCTGCTGTTGTAACACAAGAATTTAAGATGACGTAGTTGAGATTCGGCGATTCTTGTTGTCTACATCTTAATTTGCTGCTGGATGTGTTAGTGTTTTGGTAGAAACTATGATTTCAAGAATTGTTTGCATCCATAGTTGCGATTCCGATGGTTCTTGAGTCTACCTTTAGATTGCTGCTGTGTTATCCAACAAAATAAATCATTCTTTGCTGCTATTGATTTGAAATTTGAAGGTTATCGGCTGAGTTTTTGGGTCTTCTCCATCAAATTGATATGTAAAATCAGATCTATACTGATTTAGGGAAAATTCGTGAGAAACTCTTTACTCTTTGATCTTTCAATTGATTCATTTTTCAATTCAATTTCTTATTTCCTCAACCTTCAATTTCATCTTCCTATTTGTTCTCACCATACTTCGAATTTCATCTGCTAACTCAATGTGTTAGTTGGTTAGGTGAATTTCTAGTCCTTTGTTTCAACCTACTGATGCTAGATATAGTTCTTAATACTCTGGTTCGTGTTTGGTTTGGCCAGTTAATGTATATTGGTTGAATCTTTCTTAAATGTCCAGTTGAATCTGATTCTATTGCTTCAGTCCTCACCATAATTGCGTGTTGAAGTGTTGTGTGCTCTAATGGTGATCTATTTGAAGAAGAATTTGTATGATTGATGGTACTGCAGCCTGTGCTTCATTGGTTTCCTTCAACTTTATATCCTTGCACTATATTACATATGAATAATACAGACAGATTTAGTCTCTTTCTCTCAAGTGTGTGGTTTGGTACTAGAAGTTATGTGATTGCAGTAAGTGGATTGTCCACTTGTAGAACTCTGCCACAAGGTGTGAAAGATGTTTAATATGGATTTCTGAAGCTATTGGTTTGGTGTTGCTGGCTACTTCAATGTCTGATGCAAAGAGTTGCTTTTTACTGCCTTTATGTTGGGAGAGAGCTGCTTTTGAGCCGCTATTGTGCATCTGCTAATGCTACATCGACTGCTCCTGCATATTTCCACTCCAACAACTACTGCACCAACTCCACCAACTCCAACAACTGCTACAGTTTCTAATCCAACAACTCTACAGTACCTACTCCACCAACTCTTCTATGCAACAGTGAGCTCAATCAGTGCCTACTCCTTGCACCATCAGTGCCTACTCCATGCTGCTGTTTATGTTCCTGACTTCCTGACTTCATGCTGCTGTCTTCATGACTTCTCAACATCTACAGCAACATAATATTTTGATTTGTGAGATGTTATTGATGCTATTCACAACTACTGTCCCAGCTACACAATCTATCCTCTACTACTAGTCCTGCATCTCAGTTATCTTCTTGGCGCTTTGATTATACTACTGCAACAGGGTTGCTATTGTTATACTGTTAGACACATGTGTTTGAGATGTTTGTGAGCAAGATCAAGTTTCCTTTGCAAGGTACCTTGATCTTGAGGAGGGGTAAAGACACATGTGTTTGAGATGTTTGTGAGTGTGTGAGATATATGAGTGCAAGATTGTATACGTGCCATTAGCACGTGAGAGTTGAGTGTCGGTCAGGTAGTGATGTCGGTCATGTTGTCCTTAAATACTTGAGTCTGTCCTGTACTCAAATTAATTTTTCCCTTAATCAAATTCAGCCTTTTCAAGATGTAGATATCAGGTGTTTCCAATAATCAGTCATGGGTGTGAGTAATAACCAACCTGACCACTGTGGAGGGAAACCAGTCGTTCATAGAAGGAAAATGCAACCTCGATGCAGTAATCTACTATTCTTCTTCATCATTTCATCACCGGGGTAAACCCTCGAAGAAAGTTTCTTGATGATGCAACGGTAAATGCGATCAAGGCCTGCACATAACTTCGACAACCCAGAACTAATAGCCAACTTCGATGTCAGTTTCGATCACCAAGCCTCGTGCCAGCTTTGATCACCAACTTCGTTCTCTTCCCGAGGACATTACTCACCTTCGGATACCAACTTCGACATCCGTACTTCGATGAAGATAACGTAGCAGTTAAGTTCGATAAAAGACACATCATCCCGATCAAACCACGAGACCAACTTGGACCTGCAACTTCGATCAGTACTTCGACATACTCCGAACCAAAAATCACAATGGGTACAGAACTTACCTCGAGAACTACTTCGGGACGGCCACTCCAATACCACTCCGAAGATGAAACCCAACAGATCAAAGTTCATAAATCACGCCTGAAAGGGAGTAATCTCTAAACTTTACTCTAAATACTTTTCTTGCTGACAAAAACAACCTCAAGTGCTTTCCTTCTCTTAATACTTTATGTGCTATGAACTGAGTGCTCAAATGTTTTACATATACTAAGGTTAGAGGTAAGAACGGGATAAATAAAAGAAGATGGTTAAACGAAATGCAATGATTAGCAAGAAAATATTTATAGTCACTTTCTTTGATAAAATCTAACCATGTTTAAACGTAAACAAGTTGCTGCAACTTTAGATTACGGTAATAACTTGAACATCACTGTGGTGGGAAATTCGTCATAACAAATTCAAGTTTCTCAGCTTACTAAGCATATTTGGGGTACCAATTAATAACTATTAGTTGACGCCTTCCTCTCTGAATAAAAATTCAACTTTGAGATATTTAGCTATATGTAACATGATAGTTGCATATCGTAATTTATTTGAAATATTTTTTGGAATCATTGCGAACTCACTTCGATGGCAAGTTACAGGTGCATATATTTTGACATGCCGCTAAAGCATCACTGCAAAAATGGTTCAAAACAAAAGCAAGGGTCAAAGAGAACTCAAAACCAACTCAGGCACGATAGCAAAAGCAGCAAAGTCATACCAAACTCATGGATTACCAACAAAACAATTACTTCGGAACAACCTTCATGCCAAGTTGCAGTATTGGGAGAATTTCTAAACTTATCTCACTATTTAAAAGCCTGCGAATTTTCAATGCAATAGCGTTCATATGAGTCATACATTAGGTCACGATGCCATTATATAAAATATGAAGTCTTAGAAATTCTAATCTATCACATGCTAGATTCTTAAAAAGTCGATTGATTTGCTTCCTCCCACCTCGAGGGGCATCAATATCAAAATTCTACTTATCGAATGTTCAAATTAAGATTATATCCTAAATTAGGAGTTCTACTTATATTAGTTTCTTTATAAAAATCGATCGAATCGCTTCCTCCCACCACAAGGGGCGTGAATATCGGAAAAGACTTAGTTTCGAAGTAAAAGAAATAGAGCAACAAAAAGTTTTGGGCTTTCCAAGTAAATATGATTGAACCATCTCTTTACACCTTGAAGGGAGGGGGCATCGAATAAATATGGTTAAGATCGAACCATCTCTTTCTACCTCGAAGGAGTAAGGGGTATCGAGTATGTTTATACAACATCGAGCAATATGCAACAATAATAAAGTTAAGAATTTTTGAGTCACCAATTAGCATTTTTAATGCCTTAGAATTACTAAGCTTCCTCTTGATACAACATATCACATTACGTATAAAGAATACTTGTCACATCATGTCACATTCGAATCTCCTTAGCTTTATGCAATTTTCTGTTTCACACGCTATTATGTTATACACGAACTATGCTTATCGCAAACAACTCGATACAACCTCCAGACCCTCCTCGATGAGGCAAAGTCCTACCTGATTAGGCACAATCTCCTACGGCTTCGGCGCCATGAAAACGAACAGGCCATGACGCCTAAAATAAGACAGTCTAGCTGATTTGAATTCAGTTATAAACACACGGGAAATACGCCAGCGTCAACAACTCAAGTCTTGATGGCTTCGACTGCACCTTCGATCAAGTCCATCCACTCCTCGATGGCTACACAGCTTATCCTCCACGAAGCAGCTTCAACCATTATGATCCTCACCTTCGATGGATATATACACTCAACATCGATAACCCATACAGTTACCTCTCGACGGTCAATATGTATCAAGAAAGCACCACTGAATTAGCATTCTGCATAAGGGAACAAACAAGTTCAACCATCGAGCAACTTTTTTCTCGGAGCATCAACCGACCTTGTTCTCGGAGCTACTACAACTCGCAGCCACCATCAAACAAAATCCACTCTGATCCAAAGATACCAACAATCCAACTTCGGAGCACTAATCAACCACCGCCATCTCAGAAGCAAAAAACTTCGATGCTTTAAAACATCAGCTATCTCGGACCAAACTCCACTTCGATGCCTTACTTCGGCAACATCATCCTCTAAGAAATTCATTAAAAATATCAACTGTGAAGTCATCTTAATCTCATCTCGAAAGCAATCTCGAAGAAGCCATCTCGGAAGCCATTTCAGATGCAACTTCAATGACTATATTTACTCACTTTCGATACTCAACTCCGATGCTTATCTCGGAGACAACTAGCTAAGCACATAATCTCGGAGCCATCGTCATCTAGCAGCAGTATAACAACAGCGAAGAAGCATCGGTGCCTCAACATCAGTTACCTCTCCAAGCTCCGAAGCAAACACTCGAGGAAACTTCGACGACTCAACATCAGTAACTTCGGAGTGCCAGTCCAGCTGATAACCAAACAGCTTCGCCAACCCACCTTCGATCCTGATAACCAGTCCATCTCGTTGAAGTAGCGTCTCCGTAGCAACTCCGGTAGCAAAGAAATGACAAGATTAATTTGATTAGGAAACGAACTCAACTTCGCTGGATCAGTAGCCTCAAAATGCAACTCACCGAAAGAAGCAAACCCGAAAGAAAGTATTTTATTAACAACTATCATCTCGCCAGCAAAACAAATGTTAGCAAAATTTTCAGCATTCTCGGGGCAGTCAACATGCATCGATAGCTCGAAGCAGCAATTACATCAACCTCGGATAAGAAAGCTCCGACCGCAACAAAGTCCTATTTGCTTAGGCACATCTTCTAAGGCTCTAACGCCATAAAAGAAAACAGGCTGTAACGCCAAAGGCAGAAAAAGCCAAAAACAAACAGGCCGTAACGCCAAAGGCAGAAAAAGCCAAAAACAAACAGGCTGTAACGCCAAAGGCAGAAAAAGCCAAAAACAAAAAAGACCTTGAAAAGCAGGCACAGAGCTGATGCTCATATAAATCGTAAGGGCCCTACGAGTTATATGGCACGGTCCTCTACCCACAAGACACCCCGTTAGCGGTGGGCACTTTGAATCAAGGCTACATAAGCCGACGATACACTCATACCCACTACCAAACGGCCACGAGGAGTAAACGTCCTCGGGCGCAGAGGGGACGATAAATGGGATTAACATCTACCTATAGAGGAAGATGGAACCCCGAGGCAGCTAATTAGCTTTCACATTCACGGGAATGGCAAGCGAGTTACGCAGCCGAGGGACCTCCTCCAAAAATCAAACACAGCCTTGAGGAGGGGCTAGCGAGAAAAGAAAAAGTTGAACTCCAGGCCGCGATAGGAGAACAGTACCATGTCTAAGCTCCAGCTGTGACCGGCACTCCCCCATTGTGCTACTTTATTATCGAGACAGTACGGCTGCCCACCTAACGTACGGCGCCTATGGTCTCGATAGCCAGTGTTTTGCTTGAAACCAGCGCGAGTAGCTCAAAGCCTTTGGGAAGGGTGATCCGTACGCCCCCACTAGCTTGGTTACTGCCTCCCACATCGAAGTAAGCCCCGAAGTTGCACTCTAAGTAACCTTAGGAGCCTATAGTTTGCAAGGTAAACTTCGTGCCTAATCACGAGTTACCAGGCAAGAAATGCATCGAAAGAAAGTACGTGCATGATCACGTCATACTACAAAAACTATGCATCGAAGAAAAGCATGATTCGATCATGAGAAAGAAACTTCATTAAAGAATTATTCAAAAATATACTTTATCAAAGAGCGAATTGACAATACTCTGAACTTCATTACAGGATGAATCAAAATATTTTGCAGGATGGCTCGAAGTACAAATAAACCGAAATACAAAAAGATGCAAGACAGGGGCACAAGCAAATCACAAAGATATTACCTTGAAGTATTCATTAAAGCATCAAACAGGAGCATGCGCTAAGGTTTCTTCGATAAGATCCAATGGGTTTCAAAATTGGCTTCGCTCTCAAAACACTCGTGGATGGTTGTACATACAAGAACTTAGCTAAAAGACCCACTCGTAGAAAGCAACATCAAATGACCCAAGGAGCAAAGCAATGCGATAAGCAATCTTCGTCCACCAAAGGAGCATGGCATCCTTCGTTTCACAACGAAGAGTCACAAAAGTCAATACACCGAAGCAGTAGCTGGAGCAAAACAAAGAATGCAGGGGCAAAGCCATTGGATGCCAACCTCCTCGTACAACAAATTCGCTTTGTGGATGGTACACTTCGGGATGAAACAATCCTTTTGCTTCCTAAAAGTTCAATTTCTTCACTTTCGAAAGCAAAAGGGGGGCAACTATACAAGGGAATCCCGCATGAAAATCTTTCAAAGCTCATTTCTTCAGCAACAATCAAGCAACAACAACGAAGCCGTCTAGGAACTTCACGCAAGAGTAGGAGCAAGTACTCATACTCGAAAAACATATTGTACTCTTCCGTTCAGTTCCTTCGACAACAATGGAAAGCCAAAATCTCATCTCGCTCAAAAGATATTCCGAAGGAAGAAAATATCACAACAAAAGAAACACCCCGACAACATCTCGGTTACCGCCTTTCGAGCTAGTTACAATATGAAGAAATCATCCGTCTACATCGAAATACACCAACGAAGGTCGTCTCGAAATTCAAAGGATTCATGAGTAACCATTCATCATCAACGAAGTCCAGTTATGCAAACACCGAAGTCAAATCCATGGCATCTATCTCCTTCGAAAAAGGGAATAACAATCAATTCAATCCGAAACAGCCATCCTAGCATTCTCAACGAAACATTCTCGGAGCAGTCTAACTCACTACAATCAGCAAATCTTGGAAGAAATAATCTCGCAACGACAACAGCTCGTAGAAAGCAATGTACATCAGATGCTGAGAGATTTTAGCTCAGCTCGAACAATACTTACTTCGGCAGCAACAGCTTAACAACCGACAGAGTCAGCTCAATCACACCAATTTATATCGGAGAGTCAAAAACATCAAAAAGGATCTGGAGTTCACTAATCAACTTGAGGAATAATCATGACAGGAGTGCCACTCCAAGATTACCCTCGGCCTCACTTCGAAGTCATCCTCGATCACACTTCGATTCGACGGCACACATTTCCGTTCTCGATAATACGGCAGTCAATAACCAACTTTGATGGACAGTTACCTCGTGACATCTCCTTCGGATCAGGCCGCATACTTGATGACTACTCGTCCTCTTCTCGATGACAGTTCCTCGGATTCAGCATCACATTCGATCAACGAAATCTCAAACCATCATGAAAAAATACCAGAAAAGGGTAGATAAAATTCATTCGCTACTAACTCAATCAAGCATACCTCCTCGGCAACTCAACAAAGACGTAAATATTACAAGTTTGAAGCTGTTAAAGCAAGTCAAAGTACCGAAGCTAAACAACACAAGTCAGCACACTCCAGAATTCTCGCAAATTCACGTGTCTCATACCATCAATTATGACAAGAAGAATTTGCTAACGGATTAATCTTCGAAACATCCATTAGCAAAGGAGCAAACTGTAGGGGCATAATTCGGATGAGCCACGTGTCACCATCCTAGAAGAAGAGTAAGACAACGCCTTATGAACGCAAAGAGAACCGAGGACTAAGACTACGAACCATGGACCACCGTTCGGAGATACCGCCTCGGTCCACCAATCCCTCCGAAGTAGTTACCCAAGCTCGCCTCGAAGAATATGTCAAGCTCGAAGAAGAAGTCTGCCGAAGTAGATAAACCGACATACGGAAGCCGAAGTCACTTGAAGACGAGGCGCACCGAAGACCTCCTTTACTTGGTAGCTAAGATAATGGCATTTGTGTAATTATCTTGTAAATTTCCTCTATATAAAGGAAATATCTCCTAGGAGAGAGGGGATCTTCTTTACTTTCTCTCTCTTCCTCCTTTTCTTCTACTCATCTTCTTCCCCAAAAAACTAGATCTAGATCTAGAACTCCTCTTTAATGGAGATTCATGTAATCTGAGCATCTAAATACATACAAATCTTCTGATATTTGGTCTTTGATTATTGTTCATAATACCCTCGGTGCTGTTCTTATGGTCTTCGCTCCATTGAATCACAACTTAAATATTGTATGTATGAGTAGATCTGATGGATATGGCACCTTGAGTACCTATGCAGATTTTCTACTCGTACATTCAGTGTGCTCATGAAGAGAAGGATCACACTCAGAAGAATTCTGCTGCTTTGTGGCCGAAATCTTCATATCCTTCAACTCCAGTCTTTCTAGTTTTCTTGGTTTAAGGGTTGGCGGTCTTCCTGGTGTCTTTTGCTTCATTGGTTCTTCATCTAAATTTAAGAAGGGGTGCATTGCCACCTCCAAGTCGTCGTGGAGGTTCTGCTTTTGAGAAAATCGTTCTCGTCGTACATTGTAGCGATCCGACGACACAACGGCGTTTCCATAAAAGCAACTTTGGGGTTCTTTGAGGGATTTGGAGTGAAAGATAGTTGCTTCCAAAACGGATCAATGTCTCTCATATCAATTCTGTGTACGTACTTACCAAGCTTATGCGGACAAGGTAGTCCGATCCCCGACATCGTCTTATAATTGCAATTATCATCCGGCACACCGTGCTCCATATACCACTTAAAGTCTCTCATCATGTGCTTTATGACCCATTGCGACACTCTAGAAGTTAAACCACGAAGAAGTGGATGACCTTTGTATTTTCTAAAATATCTTTGCCTACTCCACTCCATTTTTGCCTTTATTCTAGTCAAATCACGCTTGGTGAACTCGTGAATACCATGTTGGAGCGACACAACCCCA
>JAJJMA010138737.1:0-11533 GCA_023529015.1 Papaver nudicaule
TGTGGCTGCAACTAGTACTGGTACAGCTATAAAATTACACTCCCTCCTCTATTTGATGATTTTCTGACAAATAAACTTGCTGACACGGCTAGATATCACTAACCAAGGTATTATTCCGACCTACATCGCATCAGCAAAATTGATTAGAACGTATCGTCTCAGTTGTGTAATACATGAAACACTTTAATTTGTTCACCCATCAGATTTAATGGGTGTTGCATAAATCCATCTAAGCATGAGAGGCATACAAAATTTATAATATTTTTAGCTTCTGAACGAGGTCCTTCATGAGACACACTATTGAAAAGTGTGCCGATTATGAGTCGGTTTTAATATCTCCTTGAAGCTAATAGAAAATGGAAATCGGAAAGATGAAAAGAATAAGAAACATTCAGTACTTACCATGATGTGGCTGCTCACAGGATCTAGAGTTCTCCAAGAAAGTATCCTCCCTGCAAAGAAAAAAAAGTAAGAAATACAATCTAGGGGAAGCAGTATTTTCTAAATAGTAAATATAAATTGGTACCATAGTGATCTAGTGGGATAACTGGGCAAAAGAAATTAATGAACCAAAAGCAGGATTTTTTTAAATATTAAATATAAATTGGTACCATAGTGATCTAGTGGGATAAGGATAATTGGGCAAAAGAAATTAATGAACCAAAATCATACTTGAGAAAAACCAACATGATACCGAAAACTTAAAACAAAATAAGAAGAATTTCACTGCTGACAAACTTCTATTCTCGGAAAATAAATCAAAAAACTACTCAAAATCAGTCTGAACTTGAGAGCATCTTGAGCTAAATGTCAGACAAATTTTCAGCTGATAACAAAACACAATCCAAAGAGTCTATACCGAAGACTTAAAAATAAAATAAGAAGAATTTCACTGCTGACAAACTTCTATTGAAAGCTGAAACGCACTTTATTCGAACAGATGAGAAGAATGTCTGTGAAACTTAAAGAGAAAAGGCCTCAAGAATATATTACCTAAAGGTTGTACAAGTTGCTGAGGGACTACAGCAACAGGATTTCTCCAAAACCACAGAATGAGCAGGGGATATGCAATGACCTGCTTGATCCAACCAAGAAAACTATGTTCAGATCAGAATCTCATTCAGTAAGAAATATTGAAATTCTTAACCATACACCCAGACCAACCTTTAAAACCGAGATAGCTTTCAAACACATGTCGAATGACGATTGATTCTTCTGTTTGTGCAACTCTTGACCTGGGTATTGGGACATCCGTTAGAACTTCGGATCGAATGAAATAATGTAGAGAAACACACATGCTTGACTAAATTTCTTTTTACTTGCTAGCTATTAAGATAAAACATTTTAACTATTGTCAAAACGTTCACAATTTACGTACATTGTTGAAGTTCCTTCTCCTTAGCTGCTGCCTTCCTTCTAAGCAATGCAGCTTGAGCAAAAGTTGACGGACTGTCACCATAAGCAGATCCAAGCAAATTAATCATCACAATGTGTCAAACTCAGGGTTCTTTAACATGTATTAGCAAATAACATATCTATGATGGATTAACATGTTCGGTTCATCATAAATGAAGTAAAGCATTTTGATAACATTTCACAATACAGAGTTGTTAAAATTCATATTATATTTTGGGAAACAGGTTTGAAACTCTTTTTAAAATTCTTTTTTAGATTCATGTAGGATGGCATGGATGAAACAGGATTCAGCAACTCACACCAATTTACTAGTGAATTTGTGTAACAAAGTTATGAGATATCATTAGTTTATTTATGACAACGACTATGACAATTACTACGACAATCACATCTCTATTGAACAACTTCATCGTCCCAAGTTAACTATTGAAAGTCAAGTAGATGAACTAGACTAAGTATTTGAAATTACCCACTTTGACAATGGGGCTGCCTCTTTCAAGAGCTCTTTTATCTGTTGCTTTAATTCGATCTCCTTCGCATTCCATGATCCTCTCTGACAAAACAAATAATTACTATATCAAATTATCAAAATCCAAAACTTAAAGCAGAATCAACAGACCTGAGTAATGATAAAAATTAAAATTCTAACTAGAACCTCAATTCTCATTCCAGAATTTACAATAATGAGACTAATTAATTGTTACCAATTCATTGAAATTTTTGCAAGTAAGAATAAATCTGAATTATGAACTGAACTATCTGAAAACTCAATTGAACTTACATGAAAACTGAAAAACTATGTACCTTTTCTTTGAGGTGCGATAAAAACACTGGGACAATTTGGAGAAAGAGAGTCAAGATGAGAATCAAAGGAGCTGCAAGAGAATTTTGAATTTCTAGGGTTTCTTTCATTATTTTCTTCCTAGAAAGGTAGGTTTCTCGAGTTTGATTATTATAGCTTCTTCGTCTTTCGGTGGAAGATGTCTTCCGACCAAGGCCCAAGCCCTTCTGGGTGGTATTGGGCCATTGTGTAGTACCGCGACAGCCGTACAGGTTTTTCACATTCTTTCAGAATCGTTCCCTTCCAAAATTTCAAGATGCAGTAAGGGCAACTCCTATAGAGAAAAAATCATCCATATCTTTGTGATACTCCACAAGATATGGATAGAAGTGGCAAAAAAATGCTACTATGGGGCAGTTTTGATCCACAACTTGTGGACTTCCAGAGGGTATGCATCAAATTAGAGGTACTCTATGTGGACTAGTCCATCCGGACACCCAATGATCGGATACCCAATCTGGTCTTGAAGTGTCCGGATGATTTTTTTTTTTTGATTTTTTTTGCTATATCCGGCCATCTATTGACCGGATACCTTTTTGCTTTAATTAACATAATATTCACTTTAAAACAGATCCTACTTTTCCTTAACTTTTACTCGTCATCCGGTCACCCATGACCGGATGGATCCTCTTTTACCTTTTCCCACGGTAGGTTTTGCCCTTTTCATTTTAG
This sequence comes from Papaver nudicaule, assembly GCA_023529015.1. Taxonomy (NCBI): domain Eukaryota; kingdom Viridiplantae; phylum Streptophyta; class Magnoliopsida; order Ranunculales; family Papaveraceae; genus Papaver; species Papaver nudicaule. Next base: position 2,930 of record JAJJMA010138737.1, read on the forward strand.
AGAGTCCACAAATATATGGAAACTCCTTGAGATATGGATGTTTTATCATCCATACCATAGGAGTTGGCCTAATAGTGGGGTGTGAATTAGCAACAAATTCATAAGACTAGAGCACTATGGGTTTTTTTTTCGTCGACAAATATAATTGTATAGAAAAACACACAAGCCGTGTGCAAGCGAGTACAACAAAAAGAGAGCAAAAAGTCCAAAAGCAAAAACAGCCAAAAGAAAATTAAAACTAAATATTACGAGAAGGACATGGTGTCACCAAAACATGCGAGACCACAAAACACACAAGCAAAAAGGATTCATCTACTATTACAAGAAGTTGCGGAGAAAGACTAGCATCAAGCATCCACTATGTTGGTTTCTTTATGATTCTCAGCAAGATTATTAAATATATCTTGTTGATCTTCTTTCGAATGAGGAAAGACCATTCCCATCAAAGAAAGAGACTCCATGAGGCCTGCCGCTGAGCGGTTATTAGGATCACTAAGATATTTCGATGAACCTTTCATCTTTGAGTGAGGAGAATCTTTCGGAAAAAAGACCCGTAGCTTTGAATTTTAAGCTTACCCTTTTAAAAGATCTTAGAATTGGGTCCGGCGAAGATGGCTTAGAGCCACTTATCTTATCATCCGAGACAAATTGGGAAGTAGCAACCTCTTCATCTTCGCCAAGATCAAGAAATTTATTATGGGTTTTTAATAGCGCCGGGATCAAGGGAAGCGAAACAAATGTTAAAACCTCTTCCTGACTAGAAGGAAAACCTTTTTCACCGACGAAGCCTTAAGAGGTTCTGACTTGTCTGTAATCAAAGCCTTAAAAGCATCTTGAGTGTTAATCATCGAACAAGTACTATGGTTGCCGAAAAGTTGCCAAAATCACCACAATGTTTAATATCTACATGGTTTTATATCTACATTTGTCATTTGAGTGGTTACTCAATAACCGTGAAATAGGAGGAGCGGCTACTTAGAAACCGCATATCCTGAAATATCCCTAAAAATCTGAAATGTCAGTTTAGAGTTAGGGTTTTGGTAATAAAATAAAAGTTTTTATGCGGCTACTTAAAAACCGCAGCGGCTAATTATAAACTGCATTCAACGGTTACTGAGTAACCGATAAGTAAGCCGTGTCTACAAGAGGACAGAAATTTGTACCCGAGTGTAGACATGGGTACATTTTTTCCCCACAATGTGGAGAAATTTTCCACAATTTGTACCTTTTGCCCCCCATAGAGCTTGCTCTTAGCAATGATAAAATCATCTTTAGTACCAGATGTGCTTGAGAAATCTCTCACCTCCTTATATGCTTCTGCCTTTCTTTCAAAATTTTATCACTATCATTGGCAATTTCCTTTTCTTCGGGCATAGATAAATCTTGCCTGTTAATCCTGCATTTAGACTTACAGTGTCTTACTATCTTACAGTGCTAACATAATTTGGGAAGCTTAGGAATTTCAATTCTTTGATAAAACCCATCATATATTGTGCCAACCCAAACTCTATCGGGTATTTCTTTAGCTAAATCAACTTTTACCGACAGACTGGCATAATATCCAATTTGACGATTGAGAGTTGTCTCATCGACTTGAATTGGTCTACCAATTGTTTTACCAATGGATATGATGATTTCCTCCTTTAAGTATTCAATAAATAAATCTGAAAAAGAGCCCAAACAACGCAAAGGCAGTTTTTTGATTCTCAGGTTTGAAGTTAGGTTCTCGTTCCCTAATCTTCAAAGTCTGTTTCTTTACTTGCCATAAACCACCACTACGTACTCTTTTCAGATCGTCTTCATTGTCTAGTTGATGGGAAAAAAAAAACTTTCCCCTGGGGAATCAATTGACAACTTCCTATTAACTTTCATTGATCTTTGAGAACCTTGTCTGCAACCTCAATCTTCAATTTCTGAAAATCTAACCTGCCTATAAGACTAAATTTTCATTCATCCTGACTCTTATCTGTTAAAGCATGACTCAGTCAACCTTACTAATTGTTGGTATATGTCAAGATTAGTTGTCAAGTTTAGTGATCAAGAATTGGCCGCTTGAAACACGCATACGTAAAGACTTCATGAAGTTGGCCGTAGGTTGTGAAAGATGATTCGGTTAGGTTTAGAGTTACTACTTGCAGACACGAAGAAGATCGAAGAACAACAATGATATTCGCATTCGCATTCAAGAGGTTAGTGATCTAAATAACGCGGTTCCTTTGATCTTTTATACTTGTGCTACAAAGATAAAACATAACTTAATGCTTGTGCTTTATTGCTATGACTTGATCAATAACTCCACGATATCGCTTGCGGTATTCGTTGTTGTAGTTATGGCATTGATATTGCTTAGAGGTTTCTTCTCTATCTCATCTCTAAGTAATATTAAGTTTTTCCTAAAACCTACGAGTAAACTAATAGTAGTTTATATGGATGTTTTTTCGTATTTCTACGAGATTGATATTCATTATAGTGTTGTATCACGAATTTACCTTGTGTATTAATTTAGATTGTTAGTACATAATATTATGTGACTCGTAGTGTTTACGTGTACAAAAGTAATCGAGAGTGTGACTTACACTTTTGTTGTATAGACTCGGTATACTGTTTTTATGAGATTGAAAAGCTATTCTATGTTTGGCTCATTATTCTAGAGTTCGAAATCATACTTTAATTTTGGACATCTGAAATCTAGATATGCCGTATGACTTGTAAATTTTGAAATTATATTCTTAGTTTTCTTGTGGTTTTGGAAAAATACCTTTTAAGTTTTGAAACCATAACTTGGTTTGTCCATAAGCAAATAAGAGTTTAGAACCTAAAATCGGTTTTGACCAAAAGAAAACTAGAGTTCGCAACATTGTTTGTTTGAAATAAGCAATAACTTGAGAATCGAAACCAAAATGGGTTTTGAACATGTGAGTACTAAATGACTGGTCTATTAGGCTAGGAAATATTCTTTAGCGTGCAAAGACAAAACGTAAAACGTATTTGACCACACGGGCTCTAAAGTTCGACATCAAACATTTGTGATGAACTGAATATGACTTTTTTGTTTCGAAACCTAAACTTTGGTTTTGTTAAACATGAAATTTAAAGTTCGAAATCATGTATTGATTTTGATTTATGGAATCTAGGTTTTGAAACCAAAACTTTGGTTTTGCCATATGTACTCTGGAATCCGAACCTAGCATTTGGGTTTTGCCAAATAAGATGTACAGTTAGAAACTTAACTTTAGGTTTTTCTGAGAAAAGTATTTCGTAGTTAAAACTCTACCATTTTGATTTATGCTTAAACCAATTATAAAGTGTTTGATTTCTAAGTTTAATGTTTGATTATTTCGAACTATCAATGTACAATTTGGTTAAATATATTAGAAATATGTTGTCTCGCTCACGCTTGTAGACGCATGATTTCTAATCACCACTATTAGTGTTATAAAATTGTTATCTTCGTATCCATTTAATTTAAATATTACTTGTTCAAACACAAAATTGAGTATCCTACTTGTGTATGATTTAGATTCTCGGATATCATTAACTTGTTCATCTGTATAGGAATCGAGAATTTGTGGTACAACATGCTATTACTCGTGGATTACACATTATAGTTTAACGGTATATTATTTAACGTATGATTCGAAATGTCTTGAACATATGTCTTGCACATGGTTCATCTATCCTTGAACACTTGAGGCTTTGTCCATAACTAGCATCCGTTGTTTTAAGGTTGAACCGTCTTGGACTTGATCCCACTTCCACCTAGGCAGAGGCTTGACTTATTGTAGATAGTGAAAGGAAGAGGGACAAAAATGTAAAATGCTATAATAATTCCTTGCAGAGACGCAATTGCTTACTCAGGCACATTTCTATAACTCAGAATACAACATGTTGTGCAAGCTGAATATGCTCTCTATGAGTTCTCTCTTATAACTCTCGGTGGAGAGAATAATATCATAATGCAATGCAAAATAACCCCACCAACTCATAAAACCACCAATTTATTTCATGTCGACATCGCCTCGAAATCCTCGACATCAGAACTAAATTGATCACTGGTACATGGTGGAGAGTTAACAGAGACGCATCCTCATGGATTTCCTCTTAAAATACGACTCGATACCTGAGTCTCAATGAAAACCTCAGAAACATCGCGGCTCTAGGCCTGTCCAGAGCTCTTTGAGAAGTATACAACAACCTAAACACGCTTAGGCAGGCTGCAATCTAAACAAAGAGTGGCCTAATATACCATGGATAAGCATGCCATGACCTAAAATATGTCATAAGTGGTGTGGCCTAAATGCGTCACGAAAGATTGGCCTTGGACAATGGCCAAGGCCGTGGCCTCAAGACCATGGCGCCATACTCACCACAAAAGATTGGCCTTGGTCAATGGCCAAGGCTGTGGCCACAAGACCATGGCGCCATGAGCATGCCGCCACAAAAGATTGGCCAAGGCTCTTGCTGTAAGGCCACGACACACACCCATAGCGTCACAACCACGTTGGCCATCGAGCCATAGCCATGCAACACTATTTAAACTCAACACAACCATGTAATATTTGCATACTACACGAGATATCAAAACATCACACGGGGGGATAACTTTAGGGGTATTCGTATGGCGGTCTACGACAGTTAGAAAGAAACTGATAGAGGTGATGGACAGTTACGAGAAGGTGGTGCTGAGTGGACACGTTCTACACGAGTCTAACAGTTATAAAGCACAACCCATGTCCTCCACTCCTCAACTCTTTCACGGCTTCCACCTTCTCTGTCAAGAGATCAGGGTGAGTTGAACACTATAAATAGAGACTTCCTCTATCTTCCAAGGCAGAATATTCAGAACAATTTGAACATTCAGAAACACTTGAAATCACCAGAATCTCAAAGCACACATGCCTGAGTATTCAACACATTTCTAACCTTGGAGATTTCCAGTCACTCTCACGACGGAAATCTTGAACTCTTACACCCAGAAACACACATCCTCAACCTGATCTCAAGTTTCTTTCATTGTTTCCCTCCCTAGATCAATCTATATCCTCTCTATGACCGAAGAAAGACTTGAACGAACATTGACTTGGTTTAGGCTTGTCTTGTTCGATTTTGATATCGAGCACTACGAAAGTACCCAGTGACGGTACAGTGTTTTTCAGGCAAAAACATTTGGCGACCACAGTGAGAGGTCAATCTCTCGTTTTTAGAAAATTTTCTTTAAGATGTCCGAACTAGGAATGGGATCTAATACTGAAAAACCTAACCCTCACATCAATACCCCAGCCTCAAACTCTACAAAAGCGACAGGCTCCAGCAGCAATCACCTACCATCAACCAAGACCCAGACAAACGACGGGGAAGCAAGAACCTGCTGGCGACCCTAAGTATAGAAGAAGTAACCCGGCAACAAGACATCCTCCATCAGTAGAAAGAATCATCGCACGAACGAAAGATGAGTTGTTTTTTGCTACAGTCAACAGCCTTGAAGACTCGCTACAAAAGCGACAGGAGAAGGCTACGGTTCAACGCCACCAAACCCCTACTCCAACAAACCCAGAAGCTCTCACGAGACTACACTACCTCCTCCTTCTCAGCATATGATGGAACTGGCAACGCCCGCGAACACGATTCACGCTGCATAGAATCTCTGAAGGAGTATGGATACAGTCACACCTTAAGGCTCAATGAATTTCCGAAATCCCTCGTCGGGGAGGCCTACCAATGGTATACTCATCTCGTGCTAAAGGCCACTAATACCTAGAGTGAATTGGTGAACGCCTTCTACAAAGAATACCTCTTCGGGAAGGTAACACTCTCTGATCTGAGCAAAATGCATCAAAAGACTGGTGAATGCCCAGACAATTATGTAAAGACATTCAGAGAACAAGCTCTTGGATGCTGCACTCCGGATATAGCGGAGCCACAGCTGGTGGAAGTCTGCACCAGTACCATGACCGCTATCTATCGAGCTCTCCTAGAGGATCTTCAATTCCAGACTCTTTACGAACTTCAGGAAGCAGCAGCACAATTAGTCACAAAAATGCCTACCTTGAAGGAAAAGGCTCAACTCCTAAAGTATGGAAAACTTCACGAGGCCGACAAAACCTCTGTGCCTAAAAGCTCACTCTCGACGGATGATAACAACAGAAAAAGGAAAGCAGAAGAACGTCTTTCTGAACACAGGGCGCAAGATTCGACTTCAACGACCATGATGAGAGGCTTGACACAAACGCCGGAGGAAAGACTACGACAACAACAAGATGGGATCAATCTGTCGAACGACATCTCAACGATAGAAGCAAGAGAGCAACTGAACTCCTGGGTTCAGGACAAACTCGTAGAATTGCCCGAAGTTCTGAGATTTTCCACCACCGAAGAGATGGCGCATCCCTGGTATTGTCACTACCATTGGAGAATCAGCCACACCACGGTCCAATGTTACAGTTTCAGATGTATCCTCAGAGACCGTATCCTCAAGGCTAAGGCGTATTCTGAGAAACTACATCAAGGGCCTCCGCGCATTCAAACTCTCATTGTCCATAAAGAGACAGCGAATCAGAGGGTGGAAAGTCTAATGCATCAATTATGTGAAATTCTCTGCTTCTCAAGCCTCAGCGCAAAAATATGTTCACAACACTGAACTACGTAGTATCAGGAAGGTGACTACCGCTTGAAGAGAGAGAGACTCAACACCTGCCAACTCAAAGCAAACCCTCAGTGAAGTATGACTGGGGACTGCTAGCCAGACAAGGTTGGGGACTTCTCACCACGATGTATATGTGTGACGCCGAATTTCCTAACACGCTAGTGGATCCGGGGAAAAACATCAACATTATCTCCACCAAGACACTAGAGGCAGTAGGGATCTCACTACGCGAAGTCGTCCATTCCCCGACAACGCTAGAAGACCCAAAAGGAAGATCAATAACAACCTATGGACAAATAACTCTACAAGTGAAAGTGGTTGAAGTACAGACAGAGGCTGAACTCCATGTCATCACACAAAGTTTGGAGTACGACATGATCCTAGGACACCCTTGGTTCAACAACAATCAAAGCCTCCTCAACGAGACCGCGACCGCACCAGGAGCCTCAAATCAGCCTGAAGACCTCCAGGTAGCAACAACGTCTCTGCATGGAGTATCAGGAATCTCGGCAGACTTCAAAGGGGAATCAACAGGGGCTACAATCCCGCGAAAGGTCGACGTCGCTCTCATCACAAGGTACGCGTGGACCGCACACCCTGCTCAACATTTTAGAAAATGGGTAACCCTTTCCTCTAGTCGCGATGCCCTTAGCATATTATTCAATGGGTTGAGCGTGGAGGCGGAAGCACCAAGAACAACTAGCTTACCGACCGCTCTCGAAAATCACTCCCACGCAGGAGGTTCCACAAACCCAGAGCTCCATCAACTAACAATACGGACTTCAAAATAGGGGAATGGGTAATGAAGATAGCCCGCCGGAGAGGAGATTGACCCAAGGGACCCTACATAGTCGCAAGATCTACACTGAATGGGTATTAAAAGCTGGTTTCGGTCAGAGATGGATACAAGGATACAACAACAATAAAGAAAGAATGGGTTGAAGCATATCGCGATTATTTCTTAGTCTCAAATAAAAATACGTAAATCTATCGTATGTAGTCAAAGCATGAAACCCACTCACTGATTATCTTTCAAAGAAATAATAATAAAAAAAAACATTTCCTAAACCATAAGTCCAGAAACAAAACCAAACCAAGCTACTCAGAAAAGACCAACCAACACGACAACCCCAACTTTCCGACGAACATCTGTCATCTCATAGAGATGATCCCTATCCTCTTTGAACCTAACCTCCAATTCAGCAACCTCCTTTTCTTTCGTGGTAAGAGCATCATCTGTAATAGCATCATCCTGAGCTTTGGAACGCTTCCGCTGTTCGAACCTCTCCCGGAACCAAGTCACGTTGAAAGATTGAGTCTTCATCAGCAGCTATGGCGTCTTCCCAATCCTGCACCATCTCTGGTCCAATTTCACGCATGGAGTACTCACGCATCTCCGCAATTCGCTCCAACAATACTCCAATGAAGCTTTTTGCCAAAGTACAGTTCATGCCTTCGCTGGCGATATGCCCAAACTCGTTCCAAATACGCGTATACATGTCTTCATACGCCTTTGGTATGACGAAATCACCAATTGCCACTTGGTTAGCTCTGACTCTGCTCAGGAGGGGGAACGCAACGCCACGATTCGGGTAGAGAGCACTCATCTCAGCGTCAACAACACTCATTTTTGCATCAATAGTGTCCTCGGAATCGGAATGCTCAATCTCTTCAGTATCGTCGTCGTCAACGATTTCGTCATCCGCATTGTCCTCCACGGACGTGCCTATGGTGACATTAGTGAAAGGATCCGCATGAAGATCATCAGTGTCTTTGGTCGTCTTCATTTCATTGCGCACGAGCTCACCGACTCCCTCCATGAACTAAAAAAAGAGAGAGGAAGAGATAAGAGAAAGAGAGAATTAGTAGTCAGAAGCTATAACGTACGTATAACGCCAATACGGTTGCTGTGGAAATCTCGTGAGGAATTTTTTGGGTAAAATTCATACACAAACTACATT
>JAJJMA010138739.1:0-14455 GCA_023529015.1 Papaver nudicaule
GTATGGCTAAAGTATCCTCCCACTAAATACAAAAGTGGACATGTGTTCAAATCTGATATCCAGTTTCATTTAATCTCACGGTTATAAAGAAAGGTTAAACAGTAATGGTTCAAGATACCATTTTCTGTAACTCCATTAAACTTGCTGCTGCTTCTCTAACAGCAAATCAACCATCACACCATGACTAAAGCAGCTCGCATTTCTTCACTATCCTTTCTGTTTAATCAAACACGAACCAACCCCACACCCAACTCGTGCTAACACATCGAATCCAACCATCAAATCCACGGCTAACAGCGACGGCAACTGGTTCAGTCATTTTTACAAATAATTGATGGGTGTTAACTGGTGTTGCAAGAGATTACTTCAATATATACTTCGAATCATGTTAACTCCTTCCCTGCAGTGATTTATCATTCACACAACAAACCCATATCTTCTTAGCTTCAAAATTCTCCATTCGTTCACCTCATATCAACAACAACAATATCTTTAATTCAATGGTAGAAAAAATGTTTTCTTCCTTGTATTCTTTTGATTAAGCACTTCATGAAATTATAATTTACAAATCCAGTCACCCTACCATTCATAATGTTTTCTTCTTTGTACTCCCTGATGGAGTTTAAGGCATTTTCATGGTTGAAATTATACCATACTCAATGTGGATAGCTAGTACAGCCATATCCAAAAACCCAAAATGGTTATTCCTACCGTTAATGAAGTTACAACTTTTGCTTTAGTATGTATGAAGAGATACAAGGTTAAATAAAAAAAAATGATAAATAAAAAAAAGATTAATTTGTAATGGTGGTCTCATTGATTTGAACATAATATCAAATCTAGATAAAGTGTCAAATAAAGAACTGTATTTGGTGGAGCAGTACGCTAATTCATGTTTTAATTACGAATGGTAGGGTGACTGAATTTTGTTACCAAATCACAAAGGTGGTTGTCCTCTGCGCATGGTGGTTAGTGATTTAGGTTTGTTGTTTGATTAATTAGGGGTTTGGGTTATTTTTCGATAATTTAAGTATGGGTTTTCTTTAATTGAAAAAATTATTGCTGAAAGGTGAATGCTAGTTGGTCTCTCTCTTTGCTACCGGGGTGGATTTCATTTGAAGATTTGATATCAGACAAAACTAATTGTTGCTTAAAACTTAAAAGTATTGGGGAAGAAGATGAGGGTATTTTAGGATTTACCTATGACATGTGTCAATTTCGTCGACGTGGATATCTACGCTGAGTAGGACAACAGCCACATAGGCAGATAACTGACGGAGGGGAGGTATCGCTAATATTAATCTTTTTGGGGAGGTATTGCTAATTAGCAATCTTTACAGGGGAGGTATCTCAAAATAACCCTAAAATAATCTTTACAATAATTGATTCACCGACAAAAAATCAACAGCAAAAACATCTTCTTCAATCGATTTTCCGGTGAAGACTTATGCAAATCCTTTCTGTATTTGAACGCAAACCCAACTTTCATGAACCTTCTTGATTCTTAAAACACTTTTTAGTCTCCTTCCCTCATCTTCAAAAGAACTCAGTTTCATCGATTCTTCACTTACAGCGGAATAGAAAAAACAAACCCTATATTTTTAAAATAGCTTAAAATAGCTCCTTCATCGGAACTTATAAAACAATTTAACTGTTAATCATGGTACTCAAAACCACCTCGATTATGATTCAATTCTGAATCTATTTTTCTTTTACTTATCTAGAAGAGATCAAAATTTTTAGATGGGTTTCTTCTAGGCATAATTAGAAGTATAGGGTTAAATGTGTAAAAGAATCACTTATTATTAATAGTAAAAGAAGTATAAAATAAAAAATAACTGGGTCAAATCGAGTTTTTGACGGGCAACGTCAGGTCTAGGTGCCATCCCTTAATATTTCAATTATTGGGTACCAAAATCCGGTGTTGGTCATTTGTCGGGTACTAACGGTTAAATAGCCCTTATAAAAAAGTGCACCACCATATGTCAATAATTTGAGAAATTTTTGTATCCCAGAGTACTTTGTATTAATTAGTGAGTTTTTCACTCAAAATCCATGTGAAAATTTTATTACTCATCCAAAATCCATGTGATAATTTTATTTTTCATCCAAAATCCATGCGGAAGTAGACTTCACAAAAAAATATTAAAACAATAATAGGAGTCCCAAATAACTCATCCACGTCGAAAGTTGAACAAAGCTTGAATATTAAAGCTCGAGGTCCCACCACAATGTTTCAGCCAATAGTATTTCAGCATTCTTAGACCCACAGACGAGCCACCTCAACAATGGAGCCACGCAATCGTCCATCTATTCATCAAAAAACCGGGAGTTATCTGGGCCATCCATCTGTTTTGGTTGCCATGTTGTCTCCTCAAAATTCATATACCTCTTGCGTTTATGTTTTATCACTGCGATCTGCAGAGAATAAAAAATATCAGAAAGTTAGGGAAGATAGATCGAGGAGGGCGACGACTCGATCCTTTCAATTTCTATCAGTCTCGATTAAGAAAGAAAAAACGTGAGTTATCAGTCTTGATACATCTTTTCACAATTCATTAACCCGATCACCGATTTTTTCAATTTCTATCTCAATCAAAAACTTCTTATTTCACATAATTTGCTTAATATTACATCGTGAGAAGAGGTTTTAGCGAAAATATTACAGTACGCCTCTTTGTCTCTCTCGCTTTCTCTAACTATTTTATTTTGGGTACTGATTGACATAGTTGAATCTGTTGTTATTACAGACTTGCATCGAGATGGTGATGATGTTTACTTGATGATGTTTGCTCTGATTATTCCAATTGTATTCAAGGTTAGGGTTTTACTTAATTTTTCGTTTTGAATTTGCTTAACAATCTGATTGAGTTGTGAATTGTTAATTGTAATTGCAAATTAGGGTTTGTTTAAATCGTAAAGATTGCTTGATGTCAAATTCAGTTATCAGTAAAACTATTTCTTCCAAATCAATTTCTCCCATCTTCTTATTTGTCTGTTTTCTTTCTATTTACTCAAAATCAATTTCTCAATTCACTTGATTTTCTATTCAGGTTAGTACGGTTCTTCGTGTAAAGCATATCAAAGGTTCGAAAGGTATGTTTAATCAAACTTGGGTTTTTAATTTGAGTTAATCTATTTGTACTGCAAATCTTTTTGATTATTATCTGATTCAATCCTATTTGATATGTGTGTTGTAGGCAACAGGTTTCTGCTGTGAAGCATATCAAGGGTTTCATTGTGGTAAGAAAATTGAAAATGCAATAAGGCTTAATTTGATGTGTTGTGATAAAGTAGAAAGGTTGTCGATTTGTGTTGCGTTGGGTCCTCTTCGATTGGGATTGTTGCAAACCACAATGAAATTATCGTCCCTATACATTTGTTTTGATAAAGTAGGCTCGATTTGTGTTGGTAGGTAAATCGGGCATTTTCATTAAAATCAGTGTTTGATGTCCATTGCATGGAGTATTACATTATTAGCTTGATTTAACTGATAGATTTTGTTGCTGAACAAATTGGTTTCTCTGATCTAAGCAAGTGCCCTCAATTTGGCAACTTAGCATATGATTGGTTAAGAAGCACGTAAGGATGCGAAATCAATAGTAGAAGTGAAATCGTAGTAGAGTTTAAATATGTATATATACTTGGTTATTTTGCATTCCAATGGCATTGAGCCACAGTTACTGTAATTTGGGTATACATGATTGAACATTTATTACCGTCTTTAGTTGTAAACCTAAGATATCCCTGTCCTGCTTCTTATGGGTGGCGTAATGGGAGCTGGCAAGATTACTGTGCTCAAGGGCATCCTTGAAGAGTAAGCAACATCAGTCTTTCAGTTCCAAAACCCATTATTAACATACATGGTGTCACCAAAATCATGTTGATCTAAAAGTATTAAGATTTTAAATATCCGAGTACGCAGAAAAAGCTGTGTTGGTAACAACTAATGCATCCAAGGAATCACATGTCACTTATAAATCCATCCGCTCTGAAAGACACCCTGAAGACATGCTCCAAAATGCCGAGATGGTTAGTTGTCTAATCCTTGCTTCTCCTCTTTTATTCTTCTATTGTTCGGTAAAATAGATTTTCTCTGTTTTGATTTTGTTTCTGATGTTGCAGGCAAGGAGAGATCAATCAACACTTCTTTTTCTTTCGGTGTACCGGTATTGCATGCCCCTTTGTATGTGTTGGATATTTTCTTTGTGGTATCCATCTTCTCTGTTTTACAAAAGGGTAAGCTTCTTCTTGCTTCGATTTTACTCATTGTTGTTTGTTTTGATTTTGCAATTGATCAAGAGCTAAAATCCACAGCTACAGTAGTAAAACTGGGTTTGTAGGTTTGTCTTTCTGTAATTTTGGAGGTGCATTTCTCTTATAACTGATTTGAAGTTATGGTAATGATCTGCTCTGTTGATGTGCTTGAATGGGTTTATGCTTTGTTGTTATTGTATTATTGTCGAGATTCGTTGTTTACAGCAGAACTGAATTGGAATTGTAGGAATGTTGCTAGATGCACATGCTACAAGCAAGTCAATCGGGATTGAGCAACTTTCCAAGGAGAATAATTGACTTTTTAACCTCTAGCTGTGTGCGTGTAAGTGCCTTTCTGCTATCAATTACTTGCATTCAGTTTATTTATTGTGGTTTCTTTAACGAGTAGACAGTTGGTTCTGGAGATGCATACCCTGTTGCTGAGGAAGTAAGTGATATTCTTTAGACTAATCACCAATTAGCTATGATGCTGGACAAATTTCTTATTCACACCCATATCCCTGATCCACTTTTATGTCACAAAACAACTGGAACCACCAAAGATCCAACTTTTGGACTCAACTGCAGTTAATCATTATGATGTTTTTTATGCGAACTATGATATTTCATGGGTATAAAAAAGAGATATGTTTGGTGAATTACTCTTGCATGTTTAAGGAAGAGGATGTTATTGTATACTTGGGTGAATATATTCAGTAACTAGAAGAAATCAGTTCGGTAATTAGGTAAATATCTACATCTTATTATGAGTTTTGTTGTTTTTATAGTTGTTATTTTCATTTTCATATCTCCTTAACTCATATGATAGACGGTGAGCCAGGAATAAGCTTTAAAGTTAAAACTATATTTATGTAAATCAAAGGTGAAGAGTTGAAGTAGTTTTACATTATGTTAGGGTTGTGACTCATTTATCTTAGTGTTTTCTGAGTTACGAATTACCCGTGCCGATTTCAGGATGATGGAGAGTTATATGATGAGTTTGGAGATATCAATACTGAGTTTCGTGCTAAAATCCACAAGTGGAAGTTGGACATACACTACCACTCTACCAGGTATTGGTCCGAGATGAGCGGGAGGTTTTTGAATTGGGTAATTTTCGATTTACTTAATTACATCTTTAGATTAGAAATTTGGTTACCAAAAAACCTCTTTGTGTTGTGTAATGGCCTCTTTTCATGAGTCCTTTTGCATGAAATCCTTGCAAATTCTATGTACTAAAAGTGTGTCATATGGAATGCTTTCACTGAATCTGTAGCCAGGGGTGACAAGCCAAACAACGTAATACAAGTCACCTTAACTAACGATATAGAACTGTCAACATCTTGACAATGTTCTCACTGTGTAGGGATGCGTCCAATTATATATCCTAGACCAACCAAGTTATTTTTCTTAGTTCAATTTTCCCTATATATATATAGATAACTCAAATTTAAAGAAGCGTTGAAATATCATAGCTGATTGACCTTATATATGCATATAGGTGCAATAATTGCACTACATTGACCTTATATATGCACGTGTTAGCGACAATACCTTTGTTGTTGGTTCCAGTTAGAATTTTTACCGAAGAAAAGTGTTGCTTAAAAATAAAGTATAACTAGCTACCGGAGATATAAATGTTTTTTTTCCCCCCTGCAGATCTCGGGAGTTGCTTAGGAATGGAGTCTGCTTCTTTGTTCCAGGTTAGGTTTCTTTGTTGTTGAGTTTAATTGGCTTAATGAATGTCTGATGTTGCATCTTAGGCTGGGTTGTTGGTATGAGTTTGTGGTACAACGACACCTCATTAGTTTACACTTACCTATCGGTCACATTACCTAGAAAAGCATTAAGTTTCAAAGCCACACGAGTTGATTTGCAGTATCTTACCTAGAAAAATGGCTGAAGGATAACAAGGAATACGGTATCTTAACTCCAGATACTTGCATTAAGTGGGGGGTATATCTGTGTTGACGTAGATGATGACTGCAATATTTTTTTATAATCTTTTAAATACTGAGGAAATTGTCAAGAAATGTGTCGTCCTCATTGAAATATGAGTTGTGACAGGTTGCCAGGGACGCTAGGTGGGGAAGGTATTATTGGATTTTCAGCGAAGATACTGAAATAATATGACCTCTGTTGCTGAATTACAGGGATTGGCTCCTGCAGGGCATCCTAATGTCTACCCTTATATAGCAGGAAGGTTCCCATTTAGTTTCTTATGTCATTTGCCAGATAATTCGGTTGCGACTCATTTACGTTATCAGTTTTGTGCTAACTGTAAGTCAGGAACAATTCGAGATACTAACGGTACTATTGAAAGGATGACGGGAAACAAAAAGAGGCTTATTTCATTTGTTTCATTGTAGAAGCATATCATGCAGTTTGCTTTTCCCATCATGAGATCGGTTGTGTCGGCTATACACAGGTAAAATCTATCGCCTCGGTTCCAGTGGGTATCTCTAAGAGCTTTTGAGCAAAGTTAACAAAACAATTGGCACCAACATTGTTCATATTTTTCATTGATATTAACACTCAAAATTACAATGTAGTGGGGTATCAAGTTGTCCGAGTTTGGCATTGAAGCTAGAGACCATGGTTGTCGTTTTAGCAACTTGAGGTAACTCACTTGATTAGATTACATTTGAGTTACATAAACATGTACTGCGTGATGATCGATGCATAATCATCGTTGCTACAATGAACATAATATTGATGCAGGTTTATTGGCGGAAGGTGAGGAATGTTGTGCATAAGGTAAAAGGGTACATTTTTATTATCTATATTTTTTTGGTTATTGGCGAAAGGAGAGGAAAGTTGTGCATAACTTAGACGGTACATTCTTTATTCTTTATCCTTTTGATTTTGTGAGTGAGACAGAGATACCAAAATGGCCATTATCTTGCAGCGCCAAAATGGTGCAATTACGTTTTGGTAGATTCTCAAAAGTTGTGATGTTCTTCCTTTTTATTTTGACCTGTTTGATTTCCTTGGAAACAAAATTCCATGGTTTAAACCAGTTCAGTAATGAATATGAGTCTGTGGCACAACGATAGTGCGTCTGACATCAAGTCAGAAGTTTGTGTGTTCGATTCACACCAGATTCGGTCATTTATGGTAACCATTTCGTTATTGTCACGTAGAGTTGATACAGACAATTGGATTATGTCGCGTCAGAAACATATCATTTTGGTTTTGTAGTAAGAATAAGATATTTGAACAGGCACAACACCTTACTTATATATACAACAAGGTTTTTGAATCGATACTATGCACCATAAGGTTAAGCCATGTGCATGCTTATGAACGCACGGTGGTAACTATGGGCATATAGCAATGCTTATCTTCCCTGTGAACTTAATCAATGCTAAAGGCATTTAACTTTTTGTGGAGATATGGTTCTTTGAAATGCAGAAACGTGTTAATGGAGGAAAAACAGATCCCTGTGGATCTGTCCACATAACTATTGGTGACGGAGGCAACAAAGAAGGCTTGGCTCACAGGTATGCCACTGTTTTTTATTGTTATCGCTAAAGACAATTTAACTCTAAATGATGTAACAGATTACAAATGTATAAACACAAGCGCGGGTTGGTTGGTATTTCGCGAAGAAAGCTTTCATCATGGAGAGCTTAAGATTGTCGATTCAACTCATGCAATTGGTCATGGCATAAAAATGACGCTTATGAGCCGGTAAGGTCAGGTCAGGTGTGGATTACATCATTGGCCATCTCTCATTGTATTGCTAGCAATAGACGAATTAAAGATGATTCTAATGTCATACTGCATGCAGGTTTTTCTTTGGTTTCGTTTGTTTGATACAGTTTCGGCTTGGTACAAACACTGAATTCTCTGTATTACTTGCTATTTGGTGTGAAGGAGCAAGTATTAGTGGTTTTCCTCTTTGCAAGTATATCTACTTATCTAGCTATCCTTGCACTATGGAACTTTTTATATCTGGAATTGATAAATTGCGCCCCTTCGATGCACATTACGTTGGTGTGTTCTTTGTTTCATGTCCTTATTAGTATATATTGCTAGAAGACAAAATTTTGAGTCATTTACCTAGGGTGTTGCTACCGATCCTAGCTTTTTAGTTGTTAATGTGGATAAGTAGCCACATTGGGGTGACTACGAAATCGCGGGCTTCGTGGAGAATCACGATACTATGTAATTCTGGAAACTCCAATATGGGATGTGACTGCCACTGCGTTAGAGTTTTATGTATTACATCGCTTCTTGGTTGTTCATATTAGCTGAAGAATAATTCCGTGTGTCCCCGGTGAAATATTTTGAGTACCAGGTTTGCCAGTTCAGATTTATGTTTCATCTTCTCATGGAAATATGAATTTTGGAGCGAATATATTAATTTTGGGCCGTGCATGTCTCATAAGCCAATGTCGCTCTCAAAGTCTAAGCAATATCGGGATATACGCAGACGACAACAAGATTCACCCAGGAAAATATTTGCAATGCATTTTAATCCAGAAAATAAGGAAGAAGTGAAAATAGTGCTCATAATGAACAAAGACAACGAAGGTTATTACTCAAAGGTTGTTCTAACTCAAGAAATATACGACAACATACCACTAATTGATCGTATACTGAAGGATGTAAACAGAACACTCCAAAGTTTGGAGTAGATCAAACAGCTACAATTAGGACACTGGATAATTGCTGGCCAGGCTTAGTGATGCGAGAAGTCTTTTTAACATGTGGTTTTACTATGATAACAGTTCTTCTTAAAGTTGAACTACACAGCTACTACATTCTATGTTTCCATTACAAAATCACACACACAATATTATACTGTTTACATGAACCATTTGATTTGCTTCTACTACCAATTAAATAGCTTGGGCTTCATACAATGGAACTAACT
Organism: Papaver nudicaule; assembly: GCA_023529015.1. NCBI lineage: Eukaryota > Viridiplantae > Streptophyta > Magnoliopsida > Ranunculales > Papaveraceae > Papaver > Papaver nudicaule. The sequence goes on from JAJJMA010138739.1 coordinate 9,140, forward strand.
GGAAAGCATTGAAGTTTTACCCAGTGACACAATGGTCCAACACAAAAGGCCGACAAGTTGTAACACTAATGAACTTCATTAGACCCGACAATAATCCCTTAACACAAAAATCCAGCGTCATTAGACCCAGCAAGTTGAAACACTAAAAAAGGAAGCAAAGATATTTACAGAATCAAATATAACAGACTCTTTACATAGATCTTCTTTCCATAAATAGTTAATAAAGTATTTTCCAAGTTATCTTCCCCTATAAGTTAAAACAATAAAGAGAGTGCTAGAGTCGTCCACATCTACATAAAAAAAAAAAAAACCAGAAACATAGGGCTCCAACAAGTAAGCAAAACTTTTCTGTCAGACAGCCTAGACCTGTAGTTGTGTATCTAATAAATTTTATTTTTTATTTTCAATACAGATCAAAGTAAAGCAAAGAAACAAGGAATGGACCAGCATCAGGATCTTGGGTTAAAGGCAAGCGAAAAAGAAACACCAACACTAACAGAATATTTTGTTTTTCAGACCGTGACAGGGCCAAGGAACATGCACATATACAACTACATGAATACCTAGCAGACAACTTCTATCTTAACAAGAGTAAGGAAGCAATGGACAAGCTGAGGTATGATATACACAAAAAAACCAAGGAGAGAACCTCGCTATTGCCAATGCCAGGACCTTCTCCAAAAGAATTGAATTTGTGGTACCAAGACGCCCTACCTTATCTTAGGCAACACACCAGGCACTAGACCAATTTATACTTATGCATTCGTTCTTTACAAATTGTTCAAGCTTAATTGCCAAGAACCTGTTCAATTAGTTAAGATTCATACTTCTGCATTAGTACTTTACAAACTTATACATTATTTAGACTGTTTTTTGAAATTCATGCTTAATTGAACGAAATCTATTCTTTCCTTCGTCATAGTCTTGACTCAGTTCGTCAATTAAATCGTATTCACAATTTGATCACATTGCATCAATTATTGGTCGAATTACATCAGGATTTTTCCAATTTCTTCTTCAAAATAGAGATTAACAGAAACCCAATCTTTTAAAAAACAAGTTTAGGGTCGAGAGACCATCTAAATAAAGGATTAGGTTATTATCGAAAATAGAGTTAGAACACTACGATTAAATTTCAGAAGAACCAAACACGGACATATCATTAACTTTAAGAAATATCATGAATAGACATCGAACTAGAAGCAAGGTCTACCTTTAATCGAAATCCCTGATAATGGAATATTACCAACTGTTCATCTGCAATCGATTCGTATTTGGACATACAAGTTCTTGCGCAATCAGGTATCGATTAAATCCAAACTATTTCATCACAGAATTGGAGAAATATCTCTCTGATTTATTAATTATCTCCCATTCAGTTTTTTTTGAAATGGAAAAAGTTGAAATTAACGAAACCAGAGAATGGTCTCGGACAACCCCTTTTAGTATGAAACGCGGTGAGCTAGAAGGCATAGGGACTTAGGCCCGTGCGAACGCACGGGCTGGACAACTAGTATAGATGAAAAGAGGATTTTCCACGTAAAAACAGTGAAAAATAAGAACGGCTATTTAATGTTTGGTACCCAACAAATGTCCAAAACATAGAGTAGGTACCCAACATTTTAAATTTTAAGGTTTGGTACCTGGACCAAACCGTTGACTGTCAAAATCTTATTTTGACCGATACTAATTATTTAATTTTGATTTTACATGTTTACCCTTTCACGGAACATTATCTTCTTTCTCGGTTTCTCCTCTTCTTTAGTTCAACAGTACACAACCTGCAACTCTTCTTTCCACGGAATCATCAAGTCCAAACCTATTACTGATATAAACTTTATAATTAAAATCCTAAATCCACTTTCAGTTCTAAAATTAAGAAACGAATGCCTAATTTCAAAATCACTATCATAATTCTTGTTTCAATTTCTAGGGTTAGGGAGGTGGGTTTCTGTTGCCGGTATTGGTGGTGGTGGTGTTAGTCGCGTTAAATACCGAGATTATTGTTGCCGGTGTTGGTGGTGGGTTTTGCTGGCACCGCTTTTGCAGGATGCAGATGTGCTGGTGGTGGGTTTTGATGGCAACGCCGCATCAAGATGTAGATGTGTTGGTGGTTATGGTCGTATTTGTTGGTGGGGGTGGTTATTTTTGTTGAGGATTGGGGGTTATTTTCTCTTTCAATGATATTTCAAAATGGGGTTTTTAACAGGGCTCCATTAATGGTGTAATTGCCGAAGAAGACTCAAGCAACGAATTTTTTGATGAATTGATCTTTTATTGATTGATAACAATTAAAGAGAAACTACTGGAATCATATTGATATTGATTGATATAAGGGAATGGATTATTTAGGTTGTGATTAGTCTGATTCTACAAAATGCTCAATAGAATCTTCAGTTCTAGCAAAAGAAATGTGAAGGAACAGTGGAAAATGGAACCATGGTGGTGGTGGGTAGTAGATTTAGGTGGTGGTGAGTAGTAGCTTTAGAATTTTTTTTTCAATCAGGTTCTTTTACTTTGACCCGTCCGATTAAAAGGGTTTTTATGGAATTTAGTAAATAAGTATTTTAATTTTTTAATCAATTATTTTAAATTTAAGTCAACTGTTTGACTTAACAGTCTCAGTTAAGTCTAGGTACCAAATCTTAATATCTGAAATGTTGGGTACCAAGTACCAACGCTATTTTGTTGGACATTTGCTGGGTACCAAACATTAAATAGCCCAAATAAGAATTTCACAAAAACCATGCATAATTTAAACCTATTTTTATAGTCCTTTTCAAAAACTAAATGAAAGAAATTATGCACAAGTACACAAGTCATTCGTAGGAGTTGAACCTACATCTCCATGGCTGAAATCAGGTGCTCTACCGTTTGAGCTAAGACAACACTTACAAACAACGATAAAAATAATGAGATCTGAAAAGTTATGTGAAAATTACACTGTCCTACTAAAACAATAGAAATACGATCATAAAATGTGTCGAAACCAAAATTGAACTGGACTGATCAATGGAATAAAGGCTAGCCAACATTTCCATTGCATCTTCAATTCTGGTTTCCTTTTGTTAATTGGAACCATTTGATCTTACACATTGCAAATATCAATAAAAAAATCTAGATAAAAAACCTTAAATTGTGCAAAACAAGACCAAACGAATATACCAGTTAGATGCATCCAACCGTGTGATTCTGTTCACAAGTGACCTCAAGTTAATTAACTATTAACCATTTTATGTAATACCACAGTACTTACCATAAACCGTGTTTCATGCACCTTCTGTTTTAATTGTAATAACTTAATCACATCAAAAATCATTGCTACAGATCAAAAATAGATTCAACTAAATACTGAAAAGAAAATAAACAAATGAAAAGAAAGGAAGAAGTAGAAGATAACCATACCAAAAAATTGAGGAATTAAAATTAAAGGCTATTTAACAGATGGTACCCAGCAAAAGATCAGTTGCCAACTTTGGTACCCAACACTTTGGATATTAAGGATGGTACCTGGAATTAACGTTGACCGTAAAGTCAAGCCGTTGACCTAACTCAGTTATTATTTTCCTAACAAAACTTATGTTATTACCTTATTATCCGTAGGAATGATAAAATGACTAGATTGTATTAACATCTGCTTTTAGACAAGACACGTGTCTCAACCTGTACATATCATAAGAAACGTTGACGATCTAGATCTAGATCTAGCGTAAAGACAGTCCCTAAAACAGAAAATTGTCGCAGGTGGGAAGATCAGCCGAGAAGAAAAGTTGATGAAAGGACGTAATGGAGTAGTAATAGTGTAAATACAAATTACGGATTTGGTGTTGATTTTTTTTTTTTTGTGTGTATGTTAGGGCATTGTCCGGTCAAACCCACTAGCGTTGGTATGTCAAGCTAGTTGTCAGTTTTAGGTGTCAAAACTCAATTCTTGATTTAGCCTACTAGAGTTTAGATTTCGGAATTGGGATATAGACAAAGTAGTAGAGACCTTGAAGACGAAGACTGTGAAGACAAAGAAGACATCAATTATTCTTCATTGATAAAAGGTTAGTAGGAGTTATGACTTTATGGATATTCTTCTATTTCTACTTTCTCTATTCTTTCGAAATAGTCGACTACTTTAGTAGTGATAATAGCGATTGAGATCGTATTCTTGTGTAACGTGGCCTTGTGTCATGACCAGTATTTGATCCCACAAATTACTGTGAGTACAAGAATGTATGAGACAGATTCGGTGCCATGAGTCCATTACAATGGTTTGCTTGCAAACTGTTAGTTGGATATGGATGGATTTAAAGGAGTACTCTTGAACAAAGAGTCCATGGATCACAGCTGAGGACGTTCTCACGTCTAAGTTCTGGCTCAGCCCAGTACTTCCAGCGGAATCCAGATTTGACGAAATCTGACAGGCGGACGGTTCCCGAACCGGTTCGCAAACCAGAAACTCGGAATTCTTCTGAGTTCGAATGGCTGAACATTTCGCGAACCAGTACGCGAACCTGAATGTCGGTCATTCTGCCTGGTGTCGGATTTAGTGAATATTCTCCTAGAATTTCACTCTGAGTCAAATTCAAAAACTCCTTTATCTCTTAGATGGACTTGGTTATACAAAATATCTTTTGTGTTCCATCTAACGATCCTCAATGAGTCAATAAGATAAGATTATCTCTGGTCTGTTGGATTTCTATTTTGAAGTGTTTTTGAGCTAACAAAACACTTGGCAGATAATTCTAAAAAGAATTCCAATTGAGATTAATCTCTATTACTTGGTTGCCAAGTTTAGGGTTTCCCCAACTTGTGGGACAAGTAATTGATTGCTTTATTCCAAAGCAACCTATCTTATTGAGTGCTATAAATAGAGGTGTCTACGGACAAATACCGCAAGCATCAAGCATACGTGAAGGTCCTTAGGGAAGGTAGCGTAAACTCTTTTCATTTCGGTGAATGCTTGTTGTGGTATAGTCATCCTCTATAGGTTGCAGCTCCTCTGGGAACTCCCTACGACTATAAAGACTTCTCTTGAGAGTTGGGAAGCACTGGTAGGAGATTGAAACCATCTTTGGTTGAAATCGGATTAACCTGTAACCTTGGTAACCTGATCACGTTCTTGTCTATTCTAAAGTCCGTCTCTTCTGATATACGGCTATTCAAGAACTGATACGTTACTCAACAAGGTTGGAAAGGTAGCAACGCACGGCTGCACTCGGTGTTGTAAGACCTAGTTGGCTCCAGTTATACAAGTTCCTTAAGTGGTTCTTCGTGTATCACTGAGGTAGATTCGAATTGGGCATTGCTTACTTGGTTTGCGTGTCA
>JAJJMA010138741.1:9215-29293 GCA_023529015.1 Papaver nudicaule
CGCCACGTCTCAACTTCCTTTTCTGCATGATTGCCACGTGCATGCCTTATCTTGACCGTTGATTTTGAATTGACTCGAGATCTGATAGGGCGCCATAGGCTTTCTCTCTGTGCTTCTTGTTGCACCGTTTTAAGCTACTTCCTTCCTCAGATCTTGCCACGTGTAGCGTGCTAAATGTGCTATTACAGGGACGGACTATGGTCCATAGAAAGTCGTCATGGTTTTTATCAATGTGACGACTTATGAAAATCGTCATGGTTTTTGCCTTTTACTGTGACGACTGTCTGAGGACCGCAATCTCCATTTTAATCACCGTAGCCCCAAAAAAATCATGTAAATTTTCAATGTTTCAATTCCAATTTATTTTCGTACCTTTTTTTTCTACACCCCATAAATTTTGTCAAGGCATAATCTTTGGTTCCATAATCCTTTTTCCTCGTAACAAATTTCGCTTTTTTTCCTCCCTACAACCACAGAACATTCTTGAAGCAATAAAGTACATCATGTATTCTGCTAGGAGTTGGTTAATGTTGGACAAATTCTGGGCCTAATTTATTAATCCCTTTCTATGTCCCAATGAGAGTCAACTATGGCGGTCTTCTGGATGGGCCATGAAATCGGGAGAGGCAATGATACGACTGACTGAAAGAGATTACTCAGTTCCGTACCGCTACCGTTGTCCAAGTCTACATCATCATCATCGATGTCATCAATTTCAATCTCTTTCTTATTTCCATGTCGTGTTCAACTTACCCATTGAAAAGACACATTCTCAGCCGAAGATGCTGACGATAGGTTTAGATATGATTTTGTTCTATATGTTAAGTTCAATTTCATGTATCTATCCGAATGGAGCTGGATGCTCTATCGTGTAAGAGGTGTACTTGCCCCCTTGTGTTTATTTAATGGCCTAGAATCTGAGATGAATCGTATGGGGGTCGTCGTTTGTGCTTATCTACTAGGATTATGTACGTAACCCTTTGGTGGCTTTCAAAGCATAACAAATTTATATTTATAGTTTTATACATACATACTACTGATTGATTCAGCGTGACAAACACATACTCCATATATCGTGATTCAAGATATGCACTCTTGTTTATCCAATTTTCTAGTTGAGAAGGTTGGGTTGACAGCCTTACAAGTTACAATGAATGAATGCCATGGTCACTGACGGTGGGAAAGGTGCTATCATAATTAGTCTATGTACAATATTAATGAGACTATTAAACGTTCAAACCATCTAATGAATCTAGCTAAAAACTTTTTATTTTTGTTTCAAGTAAATTAAATCGAACCGTGTTTTTGGACGTCCCCAAAAATTGTTGGACCTCCCCATGTGGGACAAAATAGCATGAAATGACTAAGTAACCCTTAAAAATTGTGGAATTACAAAATTGCTCCCCACTAATCTAAGTTTAATCCAAAACTTAATCTACCCTAATTATAAAACAATTCCACTTTTTTTCTTCCTCATTCCTCCACTGAAACTCCTCCTCGTTTTTTTTCTTCATCATCAACGATTAACGAAATTTCTTCGTCGATATAATGCCGCCGAAAAAGAAACTCGTTAGTAAAATAGCTACATCACGCAAGAATGCGATTGCGGATGCATCATCAAATCAAAACAAAAAACACGAAGAAAGAGGTGGCGAAATCGACGCAACCGGAGAGCAAACCCCACAATTAGGGCCTGGGATGCGTATGAGAAGGTATTTTACACAAACCCCTAATGATTTTTTGAGTTTGATTGATAGAAAATGGTTAGAATCGGAAGATTTGAGTTAGTTTTGCGCACACAGAGGGGGTTTCGACCCTGAAAATTATTTTAGATCTTAAGCCAAAACAGTTTCGGCTCAGAAAATTTGTGATTTGTCTGGGCCGAAACCATTAGTTTAGGTGCCCATTTGGGTCTGGTAGTTTCGGCCCGTAGATTTTTTCTTTTATCTGGGCCGAAACCAAGAGCTTAGCTGCCATTTACTGTGGGGTGATTTTGTCCCAAACAAAATTTTCGTCGAGTGGGCCGACCTCTCTGTGTGTAACTTGCTTAATTCTTGTTTTAGTTCCAAATTTGATTTTTTTGTATCAATCATTGATTTTATGATGCAATCTTAGGGAGGAACGTCTTAGGAGAACAACGAAAGTAAATCCAAATCCTAATGCCCCGTCACTTGGTCCTCGAGTAGGCGTCACCAAAAAATTTTGGGCTGATGCAAGGACTAATAGGGGACTGGTTGGGGTTGTGTGTGTGGGGGTGGTTGTCATCCGTGATCCGCCAAGAGACGATGATTTGTTGTGGCCAAGAAGAGGTGCTAGAGAGGAGGATATTCATGAAGAACAAGTTTTCGAAACTGAACTAGAGAGGAGGAAAGGGAAGAAGGCAGTTGTTATCCAAGAGAAGAAGAAAAAGAAGAAGAAATATCATGCACCTATAGAAGAAGATGAAGATGAAGAAGAAAAAGGAATAAATCTACATACTCATGTTCCTTCGGCAGATAAGTTCCTTGTTCAAGACGGCGAACCAGATCCCGGTGTTCCGTAAGATAGAGGACGAGTTCTAATTGGTTACAAAGACTCATGGGCGTTTGTGATATACCGAATGAAGGTATTTGTCTACACTTTTTTTTTGTCGTCTTTTCGATAATTACGTCGTTTTGGATTACTTAAACCGGTGATGTTTGTAGGATCATAAAGATGCGGATCGACTTTTGAGAAATCAAAGCGCCGCTGTTTGGAATCTTGAGGATGAAATAGAACCTATCCAAGAATTGGTAAAACAATCTGGTTTATATCAAGCGGTCATCAATAGACAGGAAGAGTATGATATGGTGACCTGCTCCGCTATTGTTGAGAGGTTCCATCCAGAGACTTTGACCTTTCACTTTCCCAAATTTGAGTTGGGTTTCACTACAGATAATCCGAAGAAGGTAATTGGTCTTGAGGTTACTGGAGTGAACCCGTGTGCTGAGTTTTGTGACAAGAATTGGGATGAACTATATGCTTTAGCCTAGAAAGTTCTTGGTTGGTCTGCAGACAAGACCGAGTTAGATTTCCAACAATTTTTTAAAGCGGTGACTACTAGCAAAATGTGAGCAAAGGGGTCAGCAAGTTCAAGTTGGCTCGTCTGAAAGCCGACTTCGGAGGAACCAAAAAAAGAGAACAAGATAGATAAGAACAAGAAAGAGAAGTACAAGAGGATCCCTTACCCCCTTGGCCCTGATGACTACAAGCACCATGCAGGTGCGTACTTGTTGTACACTCTTGGCGTTGTTTTATTTCCTGACAACACGGGAAATAAAGTGAGCGCACATTTTGTCCAATGGTTGGATTGGAAGATACAACCAAGTACGCTTGGGTACGACTACCCTAGCGTATCTTCATAATGTACCCTCAGTTGCTTCTAGACGTGAACCGGTTAATCTCATGGGGAACTTTAGCTTATTACAGGTAATCGTCGAAAAACCATTAGTTTTTATCCTCACAGGAGTAGTTTCGGCTCAAACTTTATTTTACACGACTGCGCCGAAACAATGTCGGCTCATATTGTTTGTTATTTGACTGAGCCAAAATAGATTCGTCCCAGTACATTTATTATATGACATAGCCGACGCTGTGTCGGCTCAGATTATATGATATTTGTCTGGGCCGAAACTCTCTCTTTTTTACTTTTTGGAATCTTCGAACTTCATCTAAAGTTTTTTTTTTAATTGTTTTTTGCATGTAGGCTTTTTATTTATGATCATTTCAAAAGCTTGGTTCCAAAGCCGAAGGACCCTAAAATGAGTGCAGAAAGCGAATTTTGGACGGAAGGTATGCCTACTGCGTGAAAATGGGTTTTCGACGAACCTAGGGCAAGGTTCAAAGAAGAAAAATTGCTAGCAATGAGGAAGGCTATCAACAATTTTACCCTTGAAGATGTTGCGTTCACCCCATACAAGGATGATTCGGAACGGCCATCAACATCAATTGCAACCTGCTATGGACCACTTTGGTATCCAGGAGGAGTGGTTTTGTACGATCCAAGATGTATTCTACGTCAAATGAGACTAATACAAACCATCATGAAGGAGGAAGATGATAGGTTTAAGTTAGAGCCGATAGGTGGTTCAAATGGAACCCAAAACAATTTTTTAACATGGGTCCCCAAATATCTTCCCCAACCGGACTATAAATTGTGGAAGAATCTTGATGAGCACCGACTTCGGGTGGTGCCTACCATGGATCCCATTTATTTTAACCCGGAAAATTATATGAGAATTGCTTTTAATGACCAAGAGGAGGCGGAGGGATATGCGGATTGGTATGCCCAAATGTCTCATCCTTTGGTAATTAACATGTTTCAACAAGACATTGTGGATGCGGAAGAAGCTGAGAGGATTGCAGAAGAAACTGAGAGGGAGGCTGAGAGGCAGGCTGCTCGGAAAAACATGAAGGTTCCCTCGACCGCGGGAGAATGGAAGAAGTTGTGTTAGACCATGGTAAGTGTTTTCAAATTTTAAGTGTTTTTTTTTTTTTTTTTTTTTAAATGTCAAACTATACTCGCTAATATTGTTTTTTGATCTGAATGGTAATAGTACAAGGCAGGAACCTATCTTTTGAAGAAAGTGGGGGACAAAATCACGTGCAAGAAAGGAGAAGAACTAATGATGGAAGAGCAACGGAAGCACCTCGCAGATTTTGGAAAAATCTTTGAAAAGGGTGAAGTATCTTGTTGGGAGGAGGGCCCAAAGAAGACCAAGAGGAGTCGGCAAGAAGGCGAAGGTCCAAGTGGAGGCAATGGATAAGGTTATAATGATGGACGGGAAGACAATCGTAGTGGTCGTCGAGGAGGAAACAAGAGAGGTCGTGAATTTGTCTTGTAAAACAATGATGGTCTATGGTTGGGTGTTTTTAAGTACATTTGAAGGTTTATGTTTTTAAGTACATTTGAAGGTTTTAAGTGTCTTAGTACAATGGTTAAGTACATTTGAATCGGTTATGTTAGTTCTTATGTTAAGTACAACAGTTATATTTGCGACTATGCTTGTTCTTTGGTAATGCTTTGATATTTTAAATAGGTACAATTAAAAAGTTTAATGTTTCATATATATGTGAATGTTTTGGTGTTTTGCATATAAGTTATAAGAATGAAAACATGTTATTATTGGCTTCACAGGAGCTGTTTCGGCTCTAAATGGATATTATAGGACAAGCCGAAACAGTTTCGGCTCATTCGATAATTTCACTTTCTAGGCCGAAATCATGTGTCTCACTGACCATTTGTTAGACTAGTTTCGGCTCATTCGATAATTTTAAACTATGAGGCGAAACTAGTTGTTGATCGACCATTAGCCTACAGGGTCTAGACTAGTTTCGCTTGGTTAGTTTGAGGCTCGAGTGAGCCGAGCTGTTCTTGAGAGCGAGTTTCGGTTTGGTATTTCTGAAAGTTTTATAGGCCGAAACTCCTTCTGGTTTCCCAAATCAAAGGAAAAATGGTAATTTTTGGTTCTTTTTGATGGATTCAACCTACACTAATAAGATTAATCATGATGTAGAAGGTATACGAGATGAAAGAACACCCAACAACCTAATTTTTTCGATTTTAGTAAAAAAACGTCCAAAACTCTAACTTCCCCTCTTCTCCGCCATAGCCCAAAGCCTAAAACTAAAAATCTGTTTTTTTAATTAAGATTTAGTTTAACCTAATCACTCCTACTAATAAATATTATTACATTAATCAAAAAATTAAACACTAATCTTGTGAAGGGTAGATTAGTATTTAAAAAAAATATTTGTTATTAAAGATTAGTTAAAGTGAGTTTGGATGACCCTATTTTAGAAATGTGGTGAGGCCCAACAAATTTTGGAGAGGTCCAGAAATACGGTTCATAAAATCTAATGAATCTAAATGAAGCAGGCAAATGTGACCCACCATCATTGTTCCTTTGCCAAAAGTAGTACCAATTAATTACAAACCTGATTGATTATGTTTACAAGTACAAGCGGGGCCGACCATAGTCTAACTGCCTTTGCCACGAAAACTGGACGTGTTAGTCTCTTTCTATTTAGCATGAGTGAACACTTGACCAAAAAGAAAAGAAAAAAAAAAGACAAGTGAAGGATAGAAAGAAATGTTCATTTTGCAAGCTATAGAAGTAAACGTCTGCAGAAAGAGAAAGTAAATGCCCCTTTGAAATATGAACAGCTGAGCTGAACAAACATTCAATGCTAGAAAAAAAAAAAAGAAAAAAAAAAAGAATATAGGCTATGGTGCATGACCATTTGCATGGCTACGTAATTTCCTTTCCTGTCCTGACCAACTTTCAAATGCACATTTCAAAACACAGCCCACGACTTAACGCCATACCCTACGTAAGAGCAAGCACAACATGCCAGAAAAAGATAGAAAGGAGATTCTACGGAAAGATTAGCTACGGGATCGGTTCAACTAGCTAGGATCAAATTATTCAATAATAACATACAATGCATACACACCGACACCATATTAATTCAGACCACCATACGTAACCACTCCAGTCCAGACTTGAAAATCACTCCCACATCCAAACGTGGGTCTTCATGTGATTCATACACGACAAGACAACAGGGACTTTAATAGTTCCTTCACTGATACAACTGTGACTTTCATTCCAATTGAAAATGAAGTGCCAAATCTAAGAGAAAATCAGAATAGAAAACGTTGACACACTCCATGTGCACACCTGACATGTTCGCAATGTGTCAAAAAATAAGTACTAGTACAACTTTTAAAGCGTGAACAACCCAACCTGGCTTTTCGAGGATCAGGTTGGAGAAAATGGTCGCACTGTTATCCCATTAATATCTGCTTCCAAATGCAGCAACTGGAAGAGAACAGCATTCACCGGTTTCAAACCATCTTCAGTCTCCTTGTTGGGTTCTAAATTCAGCTACACCTGTATACTGTAATACCCAAAAAAAAAAAAAAAAAAAACGGGCACCTAAGATGTTATTGAAGTAGGCTATGAAGCACGGATACTTCAAAATGGGCGACCTATCAGTATCGGCGACGTATCTTGTTTGGATACTTAGGGATACTTGGAAATACGTATCGGATACTCCATTTTACGTATCCCTTTTTTTTAATTACAAAAAGGGTAAAAGGATACTTTGAGATACCTCTGAGATACTTGAGAGAGGATACTTGGAATATATTTATAACAGAACACAAATATTTATAGAAAATTAATAATTATCCAAATAATTAGAATATAATATAGTATAGTATAATACAAGCGGTGTTTTTTGATGAAAAATAATATTGTTGAGTGAATGAAGTTTTAGCTAGTTTTTATTCATCTTTTTTTAATATTTTTAGGTATTATTAGCCTTTTTAGTTTATAACATTTATTGCATGTGTTTTTTATTCATTAAAATGTTATTGTTATATAAAATAAGTTTAATATATATATGTATCCCGCCGTATCACGTATCCCTATTTTTTAAAAATTGACGAATCCCCGTATCGGTATCCCCGTATACGTGTCCCCGTATCAGTATCCGTGCTTCATAGGAAGTAGGCCGGTGCTGGGGCCATCTGGGGTTTTAGATTAGACAGGTCTAGGGGTTAAGTGTAGAAATCTTATCCACTCTTGAAATCTTTTCTAACCCTTGTTTTTATCATTTTAGTTCATCGTGGTGTTGAGACCATGCAAGTGAGATTTTTTGGTAAATAGTCCGTGAACATGCCCACATCTCAAACTGAAATCACCGAGCACCAAACCAAGTTAAGATCAAAGAAAGAAAAAAAAAAAGAGCGTTATATGGGTGGCCAGATTTTCATTCCATTTTCCCAACCAAAAATGAGTGGCTAGTCACCTGTCCATGGCTTGGCATGTTCACAGGCCTGCTGAACCAACGAAACATTCCAATTAAATATCAAAATTTAGAAAGAGTATTAAGGTCCTACAAAGGCAAACAAACAAGAAAAGAGATGGCTACGGGCCACTCCTTATTCATTTTTTCTTTAATACAACCTTAATCTTTCAGAGGAAAAAAAGTTGTATAATAAGCAAGAAACTTGTTTTTTTTTTTTTATCAGAAAGCAAGGAACTTTTTGGCCTACGGGAACTATTAAAATGTCTGTCTATGGCTGGATAACTTGGCAAAATTCACTTGATATAAGAAAGTGCTGCTCATTCAATAAGCACCGGAAATAGAATAACAAAACGTTGTACATCTGGAGTTATCATTCAATGAACATCGTCTAAAGTTACAGTGTGGGAGAATTTCACCCACAAAACAAATAGAAGAGTTTCAACAACTAGAAGAGTTTCAACATATTATGCTATATACAAACTAGTATTCAAAAAGTCCGCTGAAACATTCTGCTCCAAACATTGATTGGTTGGTAGTTTAGTTTAGGGATTAGTTGAATTGCGGATTAACAAAAATGAAGAAACTAATATGTTTCTTTTTAATGTATAAGCAAGACAAGAAACAGACTAATACATGTTGAATCTTGACTACCATAACATATTCACTTACGTCAAATTTTCATTTTCAACGAAATGGACTTATTCTCTTACAATAATCCTAATTTTGGTATTGTTTTTTTGATCGGACCAAAATATGCCCTATGAATCGAGACACCAACCATGACTAGAAAGGAAATAAGAAACAATTAAAAAAACATGAATCACGACAATATCTTTATCGCGTGGGGAACAAACACCCAGAGAGCCTTAGATTTCGACCAGTTGTTTCTCTGTTGCTTCTGGGAAACGAGAGTGAAATAGAAGCTAAGTTCCATCATCCATCCATCGTTATAAATATCACCCATAGTATCAAGGCAACCCATAGCATTATCTCTCAAACCATAACCATAACAGGGTGGCAGAGAGAAAGATGAAGTTTGAGAAAGAGTTCCGGTCACAAATGGTGCCAGAATGGCAAGGAGCTTACATGGATTACACATCTCTCAGAATCATGCTCGAAGATCTTAAACGTTATAAATTTAAGACTCCCCCTCAACACCACCATTCCCATGCTCATCAGCATCATCATCATAACCATGGTGGTGGTGGTGGTGGTGGTATTTCCACTCTGTATAGAAGCTTCAGTGGTCTGGTGGTTGCGCGTAGCGTCCCTAGCATCACCACCTCAAAAAGCATCAATGGTACTAGTACTAGTACCAGTAACGGGCATCATCACCATCCTCATCATAACAATCACCACAATCATCATCATGGAGTGTTTCACCATGAGGAGGACCCAGTCATTCTAGTCCAATCCATGCGTGGCCATGACATAGAACAAGGAGTGCCTATGAATCAAGATAATGCCCATCACCATGAAATATACGAAACGAAGTTCTTGATGTCGAGTGAAGAAGGAGGAGAACACGAAGTGGGATTCTTCAGGAAACTTGATGAGGAGTTCAACAAAGTTAACAGGTTTTACAGAGATAAAGTTGATCAGGTCATGAACGAAGCTGCTGTTCTGACGAAACAAATGGATGCATTGGTTGCTTTCAGAGTTAAAGTTGAGCATCCTGATCAAGGGAAGTTTGAACAGCTCTGCAGAGACATTGCAAAATCTGCTTCTGAATTTTCCGTCACTTCACCAACCTCCAACAGTACCGAGAGTTCCGGTAAGTAGTTCGTCCTTTCTACCACTGCCATTACTTTACTTTTTGTTCACTTTGTTTACTCATATATCTTGAGGTATTTTTCTTCGGCACCTCAATAAGCTTTCCCTTAACAGGCCACAACCAAGTCATATTGATGGGTCAAAACATTTGAGTAATCGTTCACAACCAACAAGATTTGTTTTCTTCAAGATTTAAGTCATAGTTACCAACACCCAAGAAAGGCCAATATTATGAGTATTCTGTTAGGAGACTGAAGGAATTGTATAGCGTAGTCTTAACTAATTTGCCAAATATCGTATAGATCAGGAAATGCACGAAAACTAATTTCAATCGAAAACATCCTCAAAATCCCTCCGTTTTCATTCCATGATTATTACCCTGAGCTAGCATATTATAAAAAAAACGTGCACGGTGTAACCAATCCAAGGAATATTAGGAAAAGGACAAAGGGTCCAGGACATTATTATACTCTAAAGAATTGAAAGGCCTACGGTAGAGATTGTTTTGGTCCATCCAGCCACTGCAAAGAGGAAAATGAGTAATTGGTTGGGTGTTTGTGTTTCATGGAGACATCAACTGATAATTATCATAATATTATCCCTGACCAGCTCGCCTCTCTCTATATATATCCATTTAACGAAGTGGCTAGGGGCAGCCCAGTTTTTGGTGCCCGAAAACGGACGTGGCGCCATCCCCACTGTAAGATTAGCAGGGGGTCTATTTTGTGTGGTGATTGATCTGATGGGTGGCTTTCACTCTCTCTCTCTTCTCACTCTTTCTCTTTTGGTCTGTTTTTGGGCTCCCAAAAGTGGGGAGCACAAAGTGTTTTCGTCCATTTAAAGTGTTGTTCTTAATGTACTTCGCCCAGCGTCATCTAATTGTCAGAGACGGCCCTGGACTAGACATCGGTCATTTCCTAATACGAGAGTGACAGGACTCCGTTAATTTTTTACAGGGCGTATATGTAGGCAAGTTTCTAACTCTAAATTTAATTCCCAAAAACATAAAGTATGATTGTGTAAGTATAACTGGAATTGTTGAAACAAAGAAATCGGTTAGACTAAATGAATCTCACTCTGTCATAACAAATTAATGTGCAGTGAGGGGGCATATGGAGGCTATAGAAGAAAGCAATGAGTCAAGTAACCGTGGAAGTTATTCAGGAGAAAATGATACGAGCAACAAGGGAAGCTACTCAGATGATGATCTTAAAGAAGAAGAAGACGAAGAAGAAAATGAAGAGAAACCATTGAAGATCATAATACCAGCCCATTTGGAGATCCTGAATAGTGTTAAGATCAATAAATCATCCGGAACTCCTCGTTCAACTATCAAAGGCATTCTCAAAAAGAATGGAAAGAGTGAAGGATTGAGTTTCAACAGAAAGAATTTAAAGAGAGCTGAAGAACAACTGAAGTCTGCATTTGTTCATTTCTATCACAAACTTCAACTCTTGAAAAGTTTTAGTTATCTAAACCTTTTAGCATTTTCCAAGACCATGAAGAAATATGACAAGGTACATTTTACTGTTTCCGACCTTTGTTAATTGTTAAGAAAATAAGAGTTTTCCTTCCATGATTAAATCTGAAATCAATCAAGTCATTTTTTGTTGCAGATAACTTCAAGACATGCATCAAAGATATACTTGCACATGGTGGATAACTCTTACATCGGCAGCTCTGACGATGTAAACTTTCTACTTATATATAGTAGCTATAAAACTGTGCACCATCATATATGAAATGTATTAATCTCGATCGCTGTTTCTTTCTGAAATTAAATTACAGGTGACTAGGCTCATGGACAGAGTGGAGGCTTCATTCATCAAGCACTTTACCAAGTCCAATCGTAGTGAAGGCATGAATATCTTGAGATCGAAAAAAAAGAAAGAAAGACATGTTACAACGTTTTCCTCTGGTAAAAACAACAAATTTTGTGTTCCACTTTCTTGCTCATAAACTCAATCTAGTTGCCATCAAACGGGAATTCGTTGGTTGCATTGCATGTTCAACTTTTTTCTTTTCTAAATTTTCTTTATTGCAGGGTTTTTTGCTGGCTGCGCAATATCTCTTCTAATATGCCTTATTTTGGTCGTCAATATTAGAGACGTCGTTAAAAAGGAAGGTTTTAGGCAGTACATGGAGACCATGTTTCCCTTGTACAGGTAACTCATTTGTGAACTGCCAAACTATCAAATCTTCTAATTAGCTTAAAGGAAACAACTTTTTAAATTTAACAACTCATATTCTTTGGCTTTCCTTGCAGTTTATTCGGGTTTCTAGTACTACACATGCTCTTGTATGCAGCGGATATATACTTTTGGAAACGATATCGAATCAACTATCCCTTTATATTTGGTTTCAAACAAGGGACGGAGTTGGGATACAGAGAAGTGTTTTTATTAAGTACAGTTCTCGCAACAGTTGCACTTGCATGTGTACTTGCTAACCTAAACATGGAAATGGATATAACGACCAAGAAGTACAAAGCGATAACGGAACTGCTTCCTCTTGCATTAGTTTCTGTAAGAGATTATATTTACAAATCCATAGCAATTATATATGTTTTGTTATGATGTCGTTTTAGCTGGCTAGTATTAATTTTTTTTTTATCTTATATACGCGCAGGCTATAATTCTTATAACAGTTTGTCCATTTAACATTGTATATCGCTCGAGTCGAATTTTCCTACTGAGAACTACGCTTCGCGCTATCAGTGCACCACTTTACAAGGTAATTATAGATATTTTGCTGCTAAGTATATGTCGTTCGATAAAAAACTTGGTGCTCATCTAATTATCTTCTATTTCCTTTCTGCTTCGTAGGTCACTCTATCAGATTTTATGTTGGCAGATCAGCTAAGCAGTCAGGTTTGTTTATCTTGTGTAGTCCATCTATCTTATTTGAGCGTGGGTGTGTATCGAAACAACCAGTTAATTAGGACTGTTTTTTCTCAAATTCTATCAGGGCCAAGCTCTTAGAAGCGTTGCATTTTACATCTGTTACTATTCTTCCGGAGACTACAGAATGAGGAAGACCAGTTGCAAGTCAGACATAGTTTACAACTCCTTCTATATTGCGTTAGCTGCATTCCCATTTTGGTTACGCGCATTACAGGTTTGTTAATTTTCACATCAAGTTAAGGTGCTCAATGTATTACTTTAAGTACTAGACTATCTGGGCCTCCCTGTGGAACCCTTGTCTTATAGTGTCTGTGTTTTTTTTCTTATAGTGTTTTCGGCGATACTTTGAAGAAAAAGATGGAATGCAAGGAATTAATGGGTTCAAATATTTGAGTATTGTTCTGGCTGTCAGCATGACAACTGCTTACAGTAAACACAACACAACAGGACTTTGGGTAATGGCTTGGATCAGTGCCATAATTGCAGCTATTGTTGCTATATATTGGGATCTCGTTTTCGACTGGGGACTCCTACGAAGGAACTCGAAGAACCCTTGGTTGAGGGACAAGCTTCTTATATCACATAAAAGTATTTACTTTGGAGTAATGGTAATTAAAATGTTCACGGAGATAGATAAATTTGATTCTTAAGACACAAGATGCTCTGATTTTGGTTGTTCTAATTTTTGTTTTCATTTCTATTGTAGGTACTAGATGTGCTGCTGAGGTTTGCTTGGCTACAGACCGTGTTGAACATTCAAGTCTCTTTCTTGCATAAAGAAGCTATGGTTGCTGTTGTTGCATGCTTAGAGATCTTTCGTCGCGGAGTATGGAATTTCTTCAGGATAGAGAACGAACACCTAAATAACGTTGGCAAGTTTCGTGCGTTTACAACTGTACCTCTCCCTTTCAACTACGATGAACATAAAGATGAGTAAGCCAATATCAAAGCGACGGTATCGTGGACGCCAATTCCATGATGATCCAGGAATATCTTGTACTCCAAACTGATTTGGGAAAGAAGTTCAAGAAGGATGGTTCGGGTAATGTTTCAAAAAAGAAATCAAGAGAATCAGAAGATAATGAAACCCCTTTTAGTGAAACACAAGTTCCCTCGCAAAAGATATTAATGTTTTAAAATTACTAAAAGTTATGTACAGTTTAACCCCTTAACAAATAAAAATCTACTTAGTCATTTCCTTTAAAACAATATATTACTTATTTGTCCTTCCTCTTCGGTTTATTTACGTTATTTACCTTTGTAGGATTTTAATAGAGGATAACTTAGTAATTTAGGGGGTCTCCTACCAAAATCTTTTTTATCAAATTGGTTCAATTTTGTTATCATTCATTTTACAAAAAAAGTGGCCATAAAAGGGACTCCCTCCCTTCGGGCCCTCCGGTCGGTCGACCCAAATGATACCAACGGCGGGTAGTTTCGATCTATTCACATCCTGTATAAGAGCAAGCACTATGGTTCCTATTAAATAGAGATATCCCTGAAAAATAGAGATAGGAAACTACTATGGTGTAAAAAATCCCTTATTTGATAGAGATAGAGATGCGAGGCGGGAACTCAGTTTTCGCAGATTTTTTTTTTACGGAAACTCGGTTTCCGCCAAAAACCCATGCGGAAACTGAGTTTCCGTCCCAGAAATATGACAGTTTGACCTTTTTTCCCTCACACCCCCTCTACACCTCAACATCTAACCATCCATCTTCCTAGTTTTTCTTGACCGTCAGATCCCCAACGACTCTTTTTTCAAAATTCAAAAAAAAACTATCCGTTGGGATCTCTTCTATATAAGAGAATCCTTCCTCTTTGACAAATCCACCCCAATCAATCATGTTTCATTGATTCCTTCTTTCTCCCTTCAAATTTTCAATTTTTTTTCATCACAAAATTGATATGGCGACCAATTACACCGAGTTTGAAGATCGTGCTATTACTAATTGTTTCATTCGTGTATCAGTGGAAAATGTTGCGGGGCTACTAGGAGAGACGCCGTTTTGGAGTCGTGTTTTTAGTTTGTTTGTGAATGCCACAAATAATCCAAGAGGTAGAAATGAAAATGGAATTAGCAACCGATGGGCATTAATTAGTAGAGACATCTTGGATTTTATAAGAATTATGAATGCTATTCGCCGGAGTCATAGAAATGCATCACGCCGAGAATTGGTCGTACGAGCTCGGTCACAATTTTATGTCCTCAACCATTGACCATTCAAGTTTGGTGAATTTTATGAAAGAATTGTTGCAATCGCCGCCGGACATGATTATGGATTGTAGTTGCAATGTGGTTGTTGTTTCAATTATGAAAGTTAGAGCAATGTTAGTAGATTGCTTGTTGTTTATTTTCATATTTGCAATGTAGTTGTTGTTTCAATTAAGGAAAACTTATTCCATTGTAGTTGTTGTTTCAATTGATGAAAAGTTTAGTTAGGTTATTTTTTTTTTTACTTGTGTCATTTTAATTGAGTAAAAGTTGTTCTTACACTCTCTCTACACCTCATAACGGCTAGTTTTTGCAAATCCCCAAAATTCAAAATTCAAAAAAACTATCTGTTGGGTACTCATCTTTATAAATAGACTCTTTCACAAACATTCATTTTCATAGATAACACTTCTTCTCAAACCTTCTTCCCAAACCTTCTTCCCAAACCTTTATCTCAATCAATCTACAATGTCAAGCTCATCGTCAAATGAATCCAGGAGGCCAACTCGATCACCACAAGAGATACTATTTTTACTACGAAAACCAAATGAATCCATCTCAACAACTCCTCCAGCATCTCCTCCTCGTAGACGTTATCGAAACATCACTGATAAGCTAGTCCATGAATATTACTATACGTGTTCTCCATCTCAAAAACCATTATCTCCTCCTCCATCAACACGAAAGAAACCTAGTTTCGCTCCATTTATGTTGGAAGAAGATCTACGTCTTTGTAAAGACGTGATCTACTATTATGAATTACAAAAAAGTCGTGGTACGGTCAAGTGGCGCTCCCTGTTTAATTATATCGAAGAAGACTTCAAGTATCAAAACCAATATGTGCGAGATGTAAGAGGCCTGTCAGACCGATGATGGATCATACGCCAAAAAGTTCATGATTTTATGCACTTGGGGAGATTGGCCCGAGCTAGACTTGGGAAAGATGTTACGGAGGATGAAGTTTATGCCAGGACTTTGAAGGTATGGAAACAAGGTAAAGCAAAGGAATTCGAGTACGAAGCACATTACCATGAGCTAAAGGATTTTCTCAAAACCTTCGAAGTATGTTGATTTATGAATAATCATTGCACTTATTAGTTATTCAAGTAATTAGATGTCTTTGTAAATTCCTTTAAGGAATACTCATTCGTAATTTTCTCTTAAAAAGTGTAACGAACACCTTCGAATGAGCGGATGTTTAAATCTACGTTATTAGTTAATGAAAATTTCCTTTCTAATATAAATGGTTTGATAATATTTTTAACTAACAGTAATTCAAATCCAGATAAAAATTAAAACATAATTCAATTGGAAAGGAAGTTACAACATAGTACTAATCAAGGGGTTCAACTACCTCATCATCTGCTCCATAACCATCGTGTTCTTCATCATTTGCTTCATCACCATTAACTGGTTCAAAACCACCACCTGTTGCTTCAGAACCACTACTCGTTTCATTATCATCATCATCTCCAGAGAGCACAAAGTCTACACTCACATCATCTTCAGAAAAAATAGAGTCTACAGATGAGTAACAGTATTAACCCGGAGTTGTATATTGCGAATCATTTCCACTAAGATCTGAGTCATAGTCTATTCTTTCACCTCTTCCAGGGAGTGCAAAGATGTGAGCGGTAAGATCAACTCTTAACACGTGGTAATATTCTTCATTTTGAAGACCCGAGTAGTGATTGGTGGGGCATGTTGGTACCCATTTCACTTCTGGAACAACTGCAGCCCATTCAACATCTCGACGTTCATGTTCAATGATCATGTTGTGTAAAATAAGGCAACATTTGATAATAAAATTCAAATCATGTTGTTTCCAATACTTGCATGGTTCACCAACAATCTTAAATTTACCCTGAAGACTTCCAAAAGCACGTTCAACATCCTTTCTTTTGGCCATTTGGTACCTATTAAACCTAACATATTCCGGAATGTCTAGTCTTACTGGGTAAGCTTGTACAATTGTCTTCAGCTCGGGTAGATACCATCAGCTAAGAAATAACCCATGTTGTATTGGTGTCCATTGATGACATAGTTAACCGGAGGAGAGTAACCACTAAGAAGCGAATCAAAAAGGGGAGAGTGGGCCAAAACATTCAAGTCATTGTTTGCGCCGGGCATTCCAAAAAAAGCATGCCAAAACCATAAATCATATGAAGCCACCGCCTCTAATATCAAAGTACTAACCTTTTCTTTGCCTCTATGTATTCCTTGCCAAGAAACCGGACAATTCTTCCACTTCATATGCATACAATCCACACTACCAAGCATTCCAGGAAATCCACGAGCGGCATTCTCTGCTAGCAACCTTCCAATATCTTCGGTAGTAGGTTCTCGCAGGTACCTAGGTCCAAATATGGTGCATATGTTGGCACAAAATCTCTTTACATAGTAATATGTTGTGGTTGCACCCATACGAGTGTAATCATCTAGACTATCAGCAGCAATACTTTTGCACAAAGATTTCATCACAGCAACCATCTTCATGTGAGGAGAATGTCCCGGAATACAAGCTGCATCTAGACGTTGTGGCCATTCTTCATCCTCTTCACAAAGTTTGAAGAGAATTTTCTCGAACAACCCTCGACTAATGCCTAAACGCTGTTTGAATTGTCTTGCAGTATAAGTCCCACCAGTTGTAAAGTAATCATACATCATTTGAGCATCAGCTCTCTTTCTATCACGCCATAGGTGTTGGCGTGATTGCACTTGTATAGGCACCGGTTGTCTAAGCCTATGTCTCCGGGCATCCAATTCTACCATGCGATGCAGCAAAATAATTTCTTCATCATCATCAGTCGATGAAGCAAAATTGAGACCGTATTTCGCATTCAAACACCCACGAATAAAACTCATTGCACCTTTACAAGCATGAATTTTAAGTCAATTTATACATTCGACACCAAAACTACTTCAATACCACAAGCATTAATCAAAAATACACCATACAACAACAAAAAATCAATGGATTTTAACGATTCATTCTAAAATCAAACGAATCATGATAATCAAATTAAAATTGGATTGTATAAACCCTAGATAAGATTTACTAACCTTGTGGATGAAATTTCAAAGTGAATGATGCAAAAGAATCGCCTTCGAAATGTTAGTAATCCCTTATAATATCACGGAAAAATTCCAACTGGTTATCTTCAAAATCGAAAGGGGGCGATTATCTATTTTCTTTGAGTGAAGAAGAGAGAGTGGAGAAGAAGTGAGAAATGAAGTTCAGGTCGCAGGGTTTTCTGTATAGAAACCTATTCTTTACGGAAACTGGGTTTCCGCCGGTCAAAAGTCAAGCTTTGACTGGGCGGAAACCGAGTTCCCGCAAGAACTTTTTTACGGAAACTGAGTTTCCGCACAGTGGAAGCTGCGGAAACTCAGTTTCCGTCTGGAAATGGCTAAGACCACCGTGGTTGCCAATTTTCCTAATTTCTGCCATCCCTATATCTCTATAATCTAGGGATGGCTTCTGGCACCATAGTGCTTGCTCTAATTTATAGATATTTTCTCATTAGACAGAGTTTTTGAAAGTATTGCTCTTGAAAGACCTTTTTCTGAAGAGGAAGTTAAAAATGTGGTTATGCACTTTGGCTCCAATAAGTCTCCGGGTCCAGACGGTTTTACGATGGAGTTTTTTAAAATCTCTTGGGATGTCATTAAATCTGATTTGATGCTAGTTATCAAGGAGTTTGAATCTAGGGGTACGCTCGATTGGAGGTTAAATTGCACGAATTTGAAACTAATTCCAAAGTGTTCTGGTGTTGTTTCTCTTCACAATTTTAGACCCATAAGTTTGATTTGAGGGGTGTATAAGATGGTGTCTAAGCTTCTAGCGGAGAGAATGAAAGTTGTCTTACCTTCTATCATTGATAACTTTCAAGGAGCTTTTGTTCAAGATAGGCAGATAAATGATGGAATTTTAATTGCTGCGGAATTGATTGATTCAAGAATTAGGGAGAACAGACCCGACATAGTTTGTAAAGTGGATTTGAAAAAGTATTCGATAACATCAATTGGAATTGTGTGGATATTATTCTTCAAAGGTTCGGTTTTGGAAATGTTTGGAGGAGTGGATTAAATGGTGTATTTCTAGTGCCAGATTTGCGATTCTTATTAATGGTGAGGCAACACAAATGTTTAAGATTCAGAAGGGTATTAGGCAGGGAGATCCTATTTCCCCGTTTATATTTATCATGGTTGCAGAAATTTTATCCATCATGATCAAGAAGTCTGCTTCTATGGGTTTACTTTCTGGTTTTCAGGTGGATACAAATGGTACTGACTTTGGATGATTCGGAAGAACAAGTTTCCAGTTGGTTACAGGTTTGAGGGTGAATTTCAGAAAGAGTGCCGTGGTTGGCATAGGAGATGGTCACAATGGTCTGATGTGTGCTGAGTCTTTTGGTTGTCAATTGGAAACTTTTCCAATTAACTACTTGGGCATCCCTCTTGGCAGTAAATCTAAAACCAAGGCTGTGTGGGAGGTAATAATTCAGAAATGTCATCAAAGGCTTAGCTCTTGGAGAAGAAGATATCTTTCTAAGGGCCAGAGGCTAATTTTGATCAATAGTGTATTAGCAAGTCTCCCTATCTACTACCTCTCTATGTTTCGGATTCCCATGTCTGTGGTAAAGGAATTAGAGAAGATTATGCGAAACTTCTTGTGGGGTTCTTCCAACACCAAAAAGAAAAGAAGCTGGGTAGCATGGGCCAAAGTTATTCTTCCTAAATCTCGTGGAGGTATTGGTATAAAGAAATTGAAACTGGTAAATAAATCTCTTCATTGCAAATGGATTTGGAGGTATGGGGGCTAAAAGAAGGCACTCTGGAGGCAAATCATACAAGAGAAATTTGGAGGTAACACCAACTCTTTCTTCCCTAATAAGTTTTCTAAATTTATGGGCATAGTTTGTGGGCTGGATTTCTTAAGTCAAGAGATTATGTTAAGGATATCACAAACTTCATCTTGCATAATGGTTCTAATATCCACTTTTGGACTGATAAATGGGTGGGGAACAATTCTTTGAAGGACAGATTTCATGGTTTATATAAATTGTCTAGAACTAAAATGGCTACTGTGAAGGATATGATTTCTTCCCAAGTGGCTTAGAATTTTAATTTTAGAAGGAATCTTAATGAACAAGAGGTTGGTGAAGTGGCGGTTATGATTCAACTATTGGAAGGTTTTCTTACATCAGTCCATCAATGCACTAATGATGATGAAAGAAGATGGCATTTTTCATCAGATTTTTCTGTAGCTAATTGCTACTCTTCTCTTGATGTAGATGGTTTTCTTGTTTTTCCCCACAAACAAGTATGGAACCCGAAGATACCATTGA
>JAJJMA010138747.1:0-10792 GCA_023529015.1 Papaver nudicaule
CAAGGCAGAACATTACGAACGTTCAGAACACCTAGAACACACAATCCGGAAACAACCAGAGCCTCAGAGAAAACACCTGAGAATCGAAACACGTTTCTAGCCTTGGAGATTTCCAGTCGACTTCACGACGGAGATCTTGAACTCTTACACCCAAAACACATCCTCAACCTGATCTCAAGTTTCTTCGTTGTTTTCCTCCCTAGACCAACCTCTATCCTCTCTGTGACCGAAGCAAGACGGGAACGACCATCCTTGGTTTAGGCTTGTCTTGTTCGACTTTGATCTCCGAGCACTACGAAAGTACCCAGAGACGGTACATTGTTTTTGCAGGTAAAAACAGTTGGCGACCACAGTGGGAGATCATTCTCTCGGTCCCTGAAGGTTATCTATGAAGAAGCGTCTACCCTGGGAGATGACGGCGCAAGAACCTCACTTCAATACAACAATCCATGTCGGGAGCCCGCCTACGACAAGTCAGCAAAGGAGGAAGCTACCCTTCTCATCGAAAGACTATGCGAGACCCTTCATTTTTCAAAAGGACAACGCATAGACACGTTCGACGCACTCAACTGCATCGCCTTCGAAGTCAACCTCACTCCAACCCTACCCATGATTTCCGAGATGTCTTTAATGGCCGATGCGCAGACGCAGGAAATCACTTTCACCGACAAAGACATGATGGCCTAAGAAGGACACAACCGCGCCCTCTACGTAACCGCTCACATCAAAGGCACTGAGTTCAAGAGAGCGCTAGTTGATACCGGAGCTGCAGCCAACGTGGTCTCCCTCAAGACACTGAGGATCGCAAAAATTTCTAAACAGCAAGTAGTTTATCACCCATTATGTTTATCACCCTATCATAATGAAGGACTTCGAAGGGAACAAGACGAGTACATATGGACACGTCAACTTGGAGTTGAAGGTCGGGCCTATCCACACGAAGACTAAGTTCCACGTAATCGAGAAGGAGCCGGAGTACCACATGATACTAGGAAGGCCCTGGCTACACGAGAACAAAGTCGTCGCTTCTACTTACCACCAATGCTTGAAAGCAGTCCTAAAAGAAGGTATTATTCGCGTAACTGCGTCTCCTTCCCCTTACTCATCCATATACGATGCCGAGTTTATAGATCCGAAAGACGAGGCTTCCCAGCGCCAAGACAAAGTCTACAATATCCCACTCCCGAATTGGCACTAGTGGAAAATGGCCGGACTGAGACACTGCACTAAGACACTTAGTACATGTCATTTTGAGAGCAACACATCATAATTGTCTCTGTGCGGGTGGAACAGTAAAATTATTAAACGATACTTACTGATGTGTTGGTGACTATGGTCAAAGTGCCTTTTTTGCGTTGACCATACTGAGACACTTATGAAGTAACGTTTCCTTGATAATATGTTTCTCAGTTGTATACTTCCCCCATTTTTGAAGGCCAGGATTGAACTTTAAATTTTAGAGGCTGAGATGATAGATGTCACCTCGTTAATATCGAGTAATCTTATCCGAGTTATCTCTTCACTTCCAAAGCCAAAGAAGCAAAAGCAAAATTTCTCGCCGTCTCTTCCTCCTTCCTCTGAGTAGCGAGATTTCTATCAACAAAAAAAAAAGAGTCGCGAGATTGAAGAAGCTTAGTTATGGTCTTACAAGAACTCGATTGTGAACTCGATTTTGGAGGTTGGATTCCATGGAGGTTGGATTCGATGAACTGCTTTATAATCTAATAATAAGTCGTCGGCTCTCCTCAGATCTGAATGATTTCCTTGCGAAATCAGAGCTCATGAAAATCAAATCAATCGATCCTCCTCTCTTCTTCTCTCTCTCTCTCTCTAATCTCTGCTGCTGTTACCGCTTCTTCTTCTACTACTACTCAAACCCTAAAATCAATACTCATAATGAATTGTCCGTAGTTGAAATTATCACGAAATCAAACTCAAACCCTAAAATCAATACTCATCCAACGTAAAACCCAGAATTCATCGTCTGTAGTTGATTGAATTGTTCAAAATCATCACCATTGGCGTTTTCCAGCACCTTCAACGATTCCTAACACATTCAGTGATTGAGGTACTTTTGATCAAATCATATCACTTCTTTGTTTTTCTGATTTAGGTCTTTTATTCGAGTTGATTTAATTTTGGTTTGGGATTTCTAGAATTGGGTTTTAATTTTTGAATTAGGGGTTAATTTCTGAATTGGGGTTTTGGTGTGAAGAAAGCTTATGAATATCTCAAACTTACAGACCATAGTAAGTTTTTGTGTTATCCTTACTGTGTATTGGAAATCTTCCATTGTTATTTGAAACTTGGAATTCCTTCTGTTAAGAGTGTGGTTCCAAATATGTATTCTTTGATTTTTGTGTATAAACCAGAGCATGTCTTTGTGCTTTCTTAATAAGTGAAAACTACAAAAGCAGTAAACCTACAAGTCAGAACATGACTGTTGATTTACATTACTGTGTGCTTTCCCACCAAGTCAGAACATGACTGTATGCTAATGGGGTTCTTTCTCATTGTGTGTTTATCTTGAAATTTAGTCTAATTTTGAACTGTTGCATTAATTTAATATCAACTTGCTTGAATATTGATAGGAATTCCTATGTTTGGTAAGGATTGCATTACATGGACAGGGTAGGTATTCGGGCAGAGGTATCGTACTTCTGTTACGTGCGACATCCAAAGAGTTCTTAAACATTTTGAGGTATTAAAGTTGGTTCTTTTACTGGGTCAAGCACAACATCCTGAGGTATGCCTAACCATTAAATTTGATTTCATGATTATGTCGGTGATGTTTGTCTCCGTGTAGGATTTATATTCAAGTTAGATTTATATTCAAAGTAGATTGAATGCCATGTATGTGCTATGTGGTTTGTCCTATGTAGACCACTTTGGTCTCAGGGGAAGTTGTATGCTTGTAGCTGCACAATCGTCACTTGTATTTCTACAGCCTTTCTTGGTTTTCTCTACTAATCTGTGTTTCTGTTCTCATGTCAGGAGAGTTCCACCGACGAGATGGAGATTCGAAACTAGTTTACAACCAGAAATGTCATATCCATTTGAGACTGACTCTTTAAATGGACATTGTTATAGGTAAAAAGAAGCTTAAAAGCCTTCAAATAATCTTTGCATTCTAAGCGAAAAATACTAATTAAGTATTGTTTTTGTTGGAGTTGCACTGAACTTTATTTTTCCATTCCATGTTGGTTAACAGCTTTGAAGGACAACAAACAATAACAACCTGCAATGCATTAGCCTATCTCTAGGATGTGAAAGACATGTTCCAGGATGTTTGATATTATTGTTTGCATACCTTTAGTGAACTTCTCATCCCCTGGTGAGTGTCAAGGTGCTGCCTTGGTTAGGTAAGCTTCCCCTGGTGATTTATGTGCCATGTATATATCCAGTTCCAGTATTTGCAAATAACTTCTTCTTGCTACGATCCTTTGAATTACCTTGTGTGTGCTCTTGTCCTTATTGAAGTGACTCATCTTACTCTGGCATATAGTTACATGTGTGAATAATCTGGCATATAGTTACAGAGTAAGGGTTTGGAATAGTTGTGTGAACTCAAATTCTGCATGAAGTTGATGGAACAGAGCAAGGGTTTGGAATAGTGCCTGTCTGGTAGAATATCATTTTTCTTGTGTTTAAAGGCGATTGTGAACGTCATATTGGAACACAATCTGGTGGGATGGATCAGGTGAGGTATACCTTGTTTTCCTGTTTTATATTCTCAATTTGGTTATTCCCACTCTTCGCCTTCTATCCAGTATTGAAATAAACCTGCTTTATATGTGGGGCAACACTTGGTTTCCATGACTAATAAATCAGAAAATCCCAAGGATGCACTGGATGGTGCCTTTCCATAAAGCCCCAACTACATACTCTTTGACAATTACAAACAATATCTGACCTCATCTTGATTGCTTTTCAGGCGATCTCAGTGATGGCTAAACCTGGGTTTGCAGAGATGATTACCTTTAACCCAATTCGTGCAACTGATGTGCAACTTCCTGCTATAAAAAGCTTGGTGACCTCATGGTGAAGGAAGCAAATGAAGGCATGGATGGTGAAGGCAGCAAATGAAGGAATATTTTGTGAAGTCTTCAAGTTATCTGGCTAAGTATTTAAATGAAAATACTTTCAAACATTTTTAACTTAGTGTGAAAGTTTTTAGTTTTTCTTTGAACTTAGATATTTGAAGTTTTTTGAATTGTACAATGTAAATTGAATTCATGTTTTAATATAAAGTTTGTTAAATTCCAAAGTGATTTTCTGTTTGACTTTGATTTTTTTTTTTGGGTTTAGAATTCAGCTGAATCAGCTTTAGAATTCAGCTGAATATCTAATTTTTTTTTTATAATATAAAACCTGTACAACGACATTTATGAGTGTCGCGCACTGAGACACATAGTAAGTGCCTCAGTTTGGAATTTAAACAGCGGCACTTACAAGTGCCCTATCAAACTGAGGCGGACTTTCTGAGGCACTTCGTCCGACACTAGTAAGTGCCTCAGTTAGCCTCTAAATGACACTTCCGTAGTGACTCAATGCGGCCATTTTCCACTAGTGTGGGCATCCCTGGAGAGGTGCGACCCACAAGGACGGCCAGACGGGGGCTCGGAGCAAAGAAAAGGAGAGGGCAAGACAGCGACTCACAAAAGGGCAGGAAACTTCGTGACAACCCAGGACGCTAAAGGGAGAGTGGTTTACCTCCGACGCCCGTTATAGCAATTAACAGGGGAGGCTAGGCATAGCTCTCCCCACCCTGGAGAATGCATCTACAACGAGCGACAAGCGGAAGACGAAGTCCAGGATGCGCCCCCACAACTGCAAGATGGGACAGACTCCACCTCAGACGCGCTCGAAACCATAAATGTCGGGACAGACGATTCACCCAGACCCATCTTCATCAGTTCAACCTTGTCCCCCGAGGAACGCACCGAGTTCGTAGACCTGCTAAAAGAATACCAAGACACGTTTGCCTGGACGTACGAGGAGATGCCGTGACTCGATGAAAAACTGGTGACACACCACTTGTCCATTATCCCGGGTTCCAGACCAGTCAAACAACAACCAAGAAATTTCAGGCACGACGTGGAGGAACATATAAAGATCGAGATACAGAAACTACTGGCAGCAGGGTTTATCAAACACATACAACACACTACTTGGCTAGCAAACGTCGTACCCGTTAAGAAGAAAAACGACCAAATACGTTGTTGTGTCGACTTCAGAGACCTGAACAAGTGCTGCCCGAAGGATGACTTCCCGCTTCCGAATATTGACATGCTCGTGGATGCCACCAGTGGACACGCTATGTTCTCCTTCATGGACGGGTACAGCGGGTATAACCAAATAAAAATGTATGAACACGACGCCCCGAGGACAGCATTCCGGACGCCCCTCGGTAACTTCTACTACACGGTCATGCCCTTCGGCCTAAAGAACGCAGGAGCTACCTACCAGCGGGCAATGACAGCCATCTTCCACGACATGATGCATAAGGAGGTCGAAGACTACGTGGACGATGTAGTTGTTAAATCCAGAACCAGGGCATCACATGCAGGAGTATTACGACGCGTGTTCGAGAGGTGTCGGGAGTACAAACTAAAAATGAATCCTCTGAAATGCGCTTTTGGAGTCTCCTCAGGAAAATTCCTCGGCTTTCAAGTAACCAAACAAGGAATCGAGTTCGACCGGTCCAAGACCCAAGCCATCACCACCATGCCTCCACCTTGGACGGTGAAGGAACTAAAAGTTTCATGGGGAAAGTTTCTTACATTCGACGCTTCATCCCGGGACTTGCTCAATTCGTAGCATAGTTCACTCCCTTGTTAAAGAAAGACGTTGCGTTTACCTGGACATCTGTTCAACAAGAGGCGTTCCAGAAGATACAACAACTACTCCTGTCACCGGCAGTAATGAAGTCGCCCGCCCCAGAGAAACCACTACTCCTCTACACCGCCTCAAGTGACGTCGCCATCGGAGCACTTCTGGCGCAAGAAGACGAAGGAGGAGTCGAATGTCCAGTATACTAAGGAGGAGCACTTCTGGCACTTCTGGCGCACCCTGAAAGACGCGGAACTCCGATACCCCAAAGCCGAAAAAGCGTGCCTATCCTTAATTTCCGCGGTACAAAAGCTTCGACACTACCTCATTTCCAACCAAGTAGTCCTGATGGCGAAGACCAGCAAAATAGTTGTTGCAGATGTTTGAGTTCGACATAACTTGTGTGTCTCCGAAGGCCATCAAGGGACAAGCGGTAGCCGACCTTCTTGCTGTCTTCCCAGGGGAAGACTCAACGACTCTACATGAAGAGGTGCCGGGCGAGTTCCCAGAGATAACGCTGATGAACACGGACACATGGCTCTTATACTTTGATGGGTCTGCTACCCCGAGCGACAATACTGGACGAGCGGGCGTCGTTTTGGTATCCCCAACAGGCAAAGTGTTCTCCCATTCGTTTAAATTGGATTTCAAGTGTACGAATAATTCAGCGGAATACGAAGCTTTTCTCCTAGGGCTATCGCTAGCCAAACAAGCTGGCGCTACGCACCTCGAAATTAGAGGCGATTCCAAGTTACTGGTGAACCAAATGAACGGAGTCTATTCTCTCAAGGAAATCACGCTCGCCCCTCATAGGGCCGAGGCCCAAAGACTGCTGAACCACTTCGCCGACGCCACCATAACGCATACTGGACGCACTAACAACAGACACGCGGACTGCCTGGCGACCCTGGCATCCAAACTCCAATTTAAGGGAGAGGAGGAGATCGTAACAGTACAGAGACGCACCGCCCCCTCGACTTGGCTGACAGAAGGCGAGCTCATACCCGACAACGACTGGCGGACGCCCATTATCGAAGATTTAGAAACCCAGATGGGTCGCTATCGCGATGCTTAGGAGGACTCGAAGCACGAGAACAACTCGAACGCATCCACAATGAGGTCTGTGGACAAACTCTTGTCGTGACCCTGTATCGACGACTCCAAAGGCTCGGCTACTACTGGCCAACAATGGAAGAACAATCTCGGGCGTTGCAAGAGGATTGCTCCAACTGCCAGACTCCCCCTCACCAACCCTTTATCAAGTACCTCAACGATAGGATCTTACCGGAGGACCGACACGTAGCTAGCCGTCTGATTAAAAGATCCAGGAGATTCCTCTGCCACGAAGGAGTACTATATCGTAAAAGTTACGGAGGAGGTTTGCTTCGTTGCTTGTCGGACGAGGAGATCCACACGTTGCTGAGAGAAACACACGAAGCCGAACACCAGGGGAAGAGGAAGATTTTCCTACAAATCCATGAGAGGTACTACTGGCCAACCATGGAAGACGACGCGGCTTCCTTCGTACAAAAATGTCACAAGTGTCAGACTCACGGAAATCTTATCCACACCCCATGCCTACCACTACGATCAGTCAGTAGCCCCTGGCCATTTTACAGCTGGGGACTCGACCTTATTGGAAAGATCAACCCCCCTTCTTCGAAAAACCAAGAATATATCATCACCGCAACAGAGTACTTCAGCAAATGGGTGGAAGCAATAACTTTGAAGAGCACGACCGGTGTCACAATCGCAGCATTTATCAAGGAGCACATCATCTGTAGATTCGGGATCCCCAAGCACATTATCACAGACAATGGGACACCGTTTGTCAACAAAGACGTGGCGATATTACTCTGAAGGTACGAGATCCAACACATCTGCTCAACACCATACTACCCCCAAGGGAACGGACAGGCAGAGAGTACCAACAAGACGTT
Source organism: Papaver nudicaule (assembly GCA_023529015.1). Taxonomy (NCBI): domain Eukaryota; kingdom Viridiplantae; phylum Streptophyta; class Magnoliopsida; order Ranunculales; family Papaveraceae; genus Papaver; species Papaver nudicaule. Next base: position 7,773 of record JAJJMA010138747.1, read on the forward strand.
GATTCGGATCATCAGCAGAACCGTACACGATAATCCGAGGTCGTGGCACGAACAACTACCTATGGCGTTATGGGCTTACAGGATCTCTCCACGAAACTCTACTGGAACTTCGCCCTATTCGCTCGTCTACGACGCCGACGCCATATTGCCAGCAGAAATCAAGGTACCATCTGCTCGTATCGCAGCGGCAAGTGGCGTCCATTGGGATAAAGCTGAGATAGCTGATTCGAGGATAGCAAAGCTAGACTCCCTGGATTCAAGATGGGCCAAAGCGGAAAGACACACAGAGATGTATCGAAAAAGGCTTTCTCGGGCTTACAACAAAGCGGTGAAACTGAGAACTTTTCAAGTAGGAGACTTAGTACTGAAAACGGCGAAGTACATCCAGCAAGACGCCACGGCACCAAAATTCGCTCCAAATTGGGAAGGACCTTACGTTATCTCAAAGGCATCTGCGAGCGGGTATTACAAGATAGTCACCGTGGACGGGAAAGCAGAGGGGACTGTCATCAATGGTAAATGGTTGAAGGCATACTATGCCTAAGCGAAGCCATTACGAGAAGGCCGACAAGGAAGGCTGTAGAACCACAACACCACAGCTCGGCAACAATAAAAAAAAAAAAAAACGACGCGGCGCCACGGGACGCCACTGTGCCTGGCGCCACGAAAATAGGCAGAGACGGCGCCATGGGTGTGACACCCCGACCCGTGGCGCCACATGGCCCAACAAAAAAAAAAAAAAAAAAAAAACGAGAGAAAGAGAAGACAACGCTGAGGCTTGAGACCACGATCTTTGGGTCTCTTAGTGGGTAGCGAACCACGAGTCATGGGTCGACATTACACTGCCACGACGATAATGGAAGGGGATGGAGCATGATCCTACTCAAGCAGATCCACAACCTCGTGAACGAAGGAAGCCGACATCAGAAGGATTACCGGGGCAAGCCCAGAGACACGGAACGCGTGGGGACTTAGGTCAAGGAAGAGAAACTTCGCCCTTCCAGATGAACGTGCTCAACCATTTCTTTCTTTTAAAAAAAAAGGGGAGAGAGAAGAGAAGAAGAAAGAGTCCCAATATATCTCATTCATTGGAACTGCAAATAAGAACACTCCTCGCACTTGGAGGTCCTTTTTAAAAAAAAAAAAAAAACTCTCTCTCCGACTTTCAAAACAAACCATCCAACAGAGAATAGTCTCGATTGTAGAGCATCTCCACTCTCTGACGGAAAACGTCATTCTTCTTCCTCAAACTCTCAATCACCTCATTAACCTCATTAGACTCTTCAATCAGAGCTTGTTCCTTGGCCCGGATAGCTTTCAACATTCGACCAGCCTTGTCAGATAGTCCCTCCAAGTCCTGTTCGGCACAGAGAAGAGCTCTTGAACAAGGAAAGGTGTTCGAGATCATCCCAGCACGGTCTACCTTCACGATCTCGAGACGTTGATGAAGCCAGCCTATGTTGCACATCATCGCCTCCAGGACGGCAATGTGAGTCTCCCACCTCTGGATCATCTCAGAAGTTACGTCGTATAGCTTTTCTTCCTCCATCTCCCTAATCACGGGAAGAAGCAGGGAGACCATAGTGACCATGACAGGAGTATTCTTCATCAGTCGCCTGGTAGCGATGTGACCGTATATTCTCCAAATCTTCTCATAAGTATCTGCGTAAGGAGTCGGCACAAGGAAACCACCGACGGACCTCTGTTCCTCAGAAAGGGAAACCATCTCCGGAACGAAAGGGAGACCAGCCCGCGAACAGTCGACCTCATATATTCACAGGCCAGCGTCATCAAGAACCGAACCTCCTTGGAATGAAGTGTCAATGTCACCAACACCATTGTCGCTGTCTTCGTCCACGGCAACAACCGAAACCGGAGAGTAAACTGGAGATCTACTCTGGGTAGACTGATTCTTCTTGGACACACTCCTTTTCTTCTTGCGAGGTTGAACCCCCTGAAGGAGAGGAACGATGCTCAGAAGAAATATAAAGAAGGGGAAGAAAAGGACGAGCCAGCACGAAAGCTTACCGAATCCCCTGCTAAGGCCTGAGCAGGCGAAAAGACTTCCTCGAGACTCAACTTCCCGGCACTCAAGCGTCCTCGGCTACGGGTTACCATGACCCTACACTGCAACACCACAGCCCTTGTCAAGAGGACAGAATACGTGTACAATGAAACTGCGAAAAGATACTCACCGGGCTCGAGATCCACGTCCTCCGCTTCACATAAGCTCCTCTCTGCGAAGACGAACCAGAAACGCTCTTGTCAGCCATGATCTCAGCTACTCGTCTTCTAGCGTAAGCTCTCTTTTGCGAGGACGAACCATTGTCATCACCAGCCATGGATCTTGAGAAACACTCACCACAGAAGAGCCAGTACGAGAAGATGAAGATTATAACGTCGTCTCACGCATGTATATATATATACAAACGGGTGAAACCCTAGAAATCGGATGCGTCGCACACGGAGCGTGACTAAAACGCACGGCAGATGAAGACGGAGGGCGATATGCTCAAAGTTTCGGTCAGAGTCTATCAACGGACCCGAACGAGATTATCTCAGAAATGCCCTGGGAGGAAGGAGGAACTTACGCCAAGAAACCGGTAATCTGCCACCCTTCCTTTTATCTAGATAATACCACCGACAAAGCACGAGTATGATCTCACCTCTATATGGGTTTGGAAACCCTAGAGAGTCCTCAGCCGAGTCGAGCCGAGCACCGTCGACTAGAGGACCAGACCTGCCAAACCTGCAGGGGCTGCACCCGGAATGCCCCTAACCTCGGGAACACCATTGTCCCGTTAACCGGAAACCCTGTTTTTAGCAACATATACGCACTTACATATGAATTTACTTTTAATCCATACCATGAGACCCTGTACTAGTGTTAGATGGAAAACCTCAGACCATTGTCATCACCATCTGAGTGCTTAGCATGAAACATTTCTGTTCCATACTAACCAGGGGACTTTCTGTAGATGGTGAAAAATGAGAGAGGGACAAGATTGTCAAAACACTCT
>JAJJMA010138750.1:0-11049 GCA_023529015.1 Papaver nudicaule
AAAGGAGATATATTTGATTTATTGCACAGATTCATTTCAGTATATGATTTTATCTCTGCTGGTTTGCTGAAAGTATTTTGTTATAACATGTTTGGTATGATGCCTACACATGTCAGGTCCATATACAGGCCCATGAGCAACATTTCATCATGTCAAGTAAGACTAGGGGTGAGCAACGGTGCGGTTCTTGCGGTTTAGGGGGTCCCCGCGACCGCACCGTCAAAAGGTGCGGTTTGAAAAATCTTACCGCGACCGCACCGTGCACCGCCGGTTTTTAGAACCGCGGTTTTGCGGTTCTTGCGGTTTGGTCGCGGGGGACCGCGGTTTTCAATACCCAAAAAAAAAAAATACAGACAAACACCCAAATTAAATGACTCATATCACACGTCTAACAAAGTAGACACACGTCCAACATGTGCTAATGGTAGCAATGGTAATTTATATTTTATTTACTAAAATATTACAACCTAATCTCCACCTGATACATCAAGACAACAACAACAGTTATCTCTAGCCATACATCACAGATCTGCATCTCTATCTCCTGAACTCAAATCTCTCTACCAACAAGTCTTCACATCGTTCCCACAGAACCCTCATTTCAATCCACTCTCAAACTTCACTGATGAGACCAAAGAAGGTCTGAAGCTGGGGCTAGATGTGTCTTTCATCACTTTTGTCGAGAAATTCCACATCCCTGTTGATGAACCGTCTGTGTTCTTAGCCGATGTGGAGACTTACACAAAGCAATTAGCTGAGTTTGAGAACATGGGGTACAATGTGACAAAGCTTAAAGAGAGGAGAAGGAGAGCTGAACAACATAAAGCGTTGAAAGTTGCAATTGATGAGTTACAGGAAGAGGAGAAAGAGAACGAAGCGAAAGTTGAGACTCAGGAGTTTCGTCTGAAAGAGATCGAAGAAGAGACTAAGAGGATTACGAAAGCGTTGCAGTTGCAGAAAATCGAGATTGAGAATGTCAATATGAAGAAGAGGAAGATTATGGAGGATTCGACTCGGAATATGAACGAGTTTAAGCGATTCGCTAATAAAATCAGAAAGATTTTTTAAGAAGCAAGAAAAAATATGAATACAGAGATCTGGCAGGGAAGAGGGATGGAAGTACTGACCTGAAGGAGGATGGCGAGAGTGAAACCCTAGAAGCTTATGTGAAGAAGAAATGGAGGATTTCTTTTGTGTTTGTTCTGTGGAACTCTCTACGAGTTTTAGTGCTAATCTTTTGTGAGTAAGGTTTTTAGGTGTCTGATTTCAAAATGATAAGATAGGGTTAGAACTGAGAGAGGAAAGCGATAGTGATAGGAGTAATAGGGTCACCCGGGCATAGTTTGGCTAGCCCTTAGTAATGGTGCGGGTAAATCCGCGGTTTTCATGGGCCAACCGCAACCGCCCCGCTAAATGATGCGGTTTGGAAAATTGAACCGTCACTGGCCCGTTGGATGAACGGTTTGGTTCCAAACCGCAGATTTGCGGGCGGTTCTGGTCCAAATCCGCGGTTCCGGTGGTTTTGCTCACCCCTAAGAAAGACTGAACTCGGCAAAGGTTAGGGGTGGGACTTGGGTTGGGTCAACCCATCCAACCCGTGTCCAACCCGAACATTGGACGGGTTGGGTTAGATATTTCAAAATGTTGGGCAGCTATGGGTTTATATTTACCAATCCGAACTAACTTGGGCAAGCACGGGTTCACATTTTTCTGACCCAAGTAACCCAAAGAACCCATGGAACTATAAAATAATTTATATATTTGTTTTTATTAGTGGTATTATTATAAATTTTTAGTATAATTTTTATATTATTTTTTAATCTTAGAAAGAAAAGTTATATTATATTATTGCATTAATAAGAATTTTAAATACTTTGAAATTTTAGTATAAATAAAGTAACTAAATCTAATTGTTACCTAGATTTGTCATAAAATATTGATTTAAATAGTTAAAAAGATTATTTTTATTGGAATTAACGTCACAATTATTGAAAATCCTTTAATGTCGTCATCTATATTCTTCATTTTTAGTTTCAAACATGTATCATGGGCCAACCCGAGGAACCCAAGATACAAGTTGGGCGGGTTGTGGGCACACCTCCATGGGTTCCATGGGCAACCTGGGCAAAGAAATTTTAATATGGGCATGGCTCGGCCAAGCCCTCCAACCCGCCCAACCAACCCAAGTCCCACCCCTAGCAAAGGTATGGAAAGAAAAGACCTTAAATAGGCCATTGAGTTTCTTTATTATATTTATCTGTACCGTTAACACTTACCGATGTTGTTGCTTCCGATCCTTCCTGCTTGTACTGCTCTTGGTGCTGCTACTTCTGGTTCTAATGCATAGACCACCATCAGTGATCCATATAAAACCACCCGCCAGTACTAGAGGTCTCGTAAAACACACTTTAAAACTTTGCTGCAGAGAGCTATCACTCATATATTGCATGTTTCAGATGGAGTTTTGTGGCTAGTGTTTTAGCAAGATATGCTTCATCATCTCTTTAGGCAGTACAGTGCACATCTTGCAATTGCAAGTAAAAAGACCAGGACCAGGCCCAGGATATGTCTTGAATCTTGCCAAGTTAACCGAGACAAAACCGAAATCTTCTTTCCATTAAATTCATGTCCTGTTTTTGGGACTGCAGAGTTTTTGTTGGGATTTCAAAACACTAAAACTATCCAAACTATATTTTAAGGGGTGATTAAATTATCCTACAAAATAAGATTTTTATTTCATACCAAAATTCCATATATACGCTTCATATTCTTTATTTTGTTGCAATTTTTATCACCACCACCTCTATTACTATCCACCGCCACCTCCACCACTGCCACCATGCCACCACCACCACCACCTCCACCGCCCACTATTACTTGTCGGATATTTACGCCTTGGTTACAGTATTCAATCCAAGGCGTAAACTTAATTTAGGCTTCATTTTCAAATTTTACGCTCCAAATTTTTTTTTTACGGTTTGTTTTGGCTTTTTACGCCTTGGTTAGGGTATTCAATCCAAGGCGTAAACTTAATTTACGCTTCATTTTCAAATTTTACGTCCCAATTTTTTTTTTTACGGTTTGGTTTGGCTATTTACGCTTAGTTTTTTGTGAGCAAACTCCAATTTTTTTTACACCCCAATTTATTTTTTTACGTCCCAATTTATTGTTTTATGCCACAATTCATTTTTTTATGCCACAATTCATTTTTTTATGCCTTAATTTATTTTTTTACGTCCCATTTTTTTTTTTACGCCTCATTCTTGGATACGGGGTTTTTACGCCCTAACCTTGAATTTTTTTTTTTTTAATAACCCTATTTTGTTTCGGACTGCAGTCCCAAACAAAAGTTTGCATTACATTTAAATTCATTTCCTGAACTCAGACAAAACCCTAACAAAAGGCGATTCTAAATCCCTAATTTTTTTTCCAATCCAATTTTCATTTTCAGTAGCAATGTTTCGTTCTCTATGCAACACTTTGATTCGGGGTAGGATTATCAATGGAGGAGATCCAAAATCCCAATCTCTATGCTTACAAAACCCTTCTTTTCTTCTGTATCATATCAAGGTTAGATTTTTATCTTCTACTTCATCTTCCTCCATAGATCAAAACAACAATGATTCTTCTTCTTCTAGTTTTGTCGTATCTTACCTGATGAATTCATGTGGGTTAACTGAGAAACAAGCTCTTTCTGCTTCCAAGAAGCTTAATTTCAAAACCAAATCCAATCCAGACTCTGTTGTTACCTTGTTTGAAGCTCATGGGTTCACTAAACCAGACATCTCCAAACTCATTACAAAAAACCCAATGATTCTTGAATATCCTCATAAAACCCTCAAACCCAAATTTGATTATTTCAGTTCTAAAGATATTACTGGTCTTGAACTTGCTAAAGTCTTATCTACCAACCCACAGATTCTCTATAGAAGTATTGAAAGACATTTCATTCCATTTTTCGAATTCACCAAGAAGATTGTTGGTACTGACAGACATGTATTCCGCATTCTTCAACGAACGTGTATTCCTGCAGACGTATACAGGAAATTGATGCACAACATAAAGGTTTTGAGAGATGAAGGTGTCCCTCAGTCAAGCATTGTCAACTTTTTAATCAACCAACCAAGGTTATTTATGATGGGGACTGGAAAATTTAAGGAAATTGTACAAGAGGTCAAAGGTATGGGTTTTGATCCTTACAAAATTGCATTTCTTAGTGCTATTCATGTAATCGCATCAATGTCGAAATCGACGTGGGAGAAAAAGTTGAATGCTTATAGGAAATGGGGTTGGTCAGAAGACCAAATTGTAAATGCATTTATGTTACAACCTGTCTGTATGAGGCATTCTGAGACGAAGATATGGGTGACAATGGATTACCTTGTAAATCAAATGGGGTTTCGTTCATCGCTTATTGCCAGATGCCCAACGGTTTTGAATTATAGCTTGAAAAAGAGGATTATGCCTAGGTGTTCTGTTTATCGAAGTTTAGTCTCCAAGAGTCTTATTAGCAAGGATCAAAGTCTCATATCTTCACTTTTAGTAATGACCAAGGAGTCTTTCTTGGAGAAGTTTGTGATCAAGTATGAGGAAGAAGCTCCAGAGCTAAAGAAGGTATACCATTGTTGGTTTTTTATTATTTCGAAATCATTTTGTGAAACATGATGAACATGAGTTAGATCGTCAGAGTCTTATCGCAGTTTTCACTGGCTTCTCTTTAACATATTTGCTGTATGCTAATTCTTAACACAGGGATAGTAAATTGACACTACATTTCCCCAACTTAGGAGCATTTTAACATGAGACCTGTTTCCCAAATTACTTGCGATTTACACAATAAGATCTGTTGGTGGTGTGCAGTCGTACTTTGTGCATTCAAGCTTACATCTAAATATCTCCGTATAAATGAATGTCCCTTCTGTTTGCGCACCAGGCTTGTGCTGCGATACTGCACCCCATTGTATCTTAATATCAAGCCTGCATCTAGATATCTTCATTGTATTTCAGCCTTTGGATTCTCTTTAACGTATTAGCGTATGCTAACTTTTAACACTGGGATATTAATTTGGAATTGCATTTCTTCTGCCAGGAGCACTTTAACACTAGACCTGTTTTCCAAATCACTTATGATTTACACAATTGTATCTGTGGGTGGTGTGCAGTCGTACTTTGTGCATTCAATCTTACATCTGAATGTCCCTTCATATTTTCAGCTGGTGAAAATTCATTGAGTTCTAAGACTTTTTACTGGAACACATTCATATCTCTTGTTCAGAATCTGACATGTACTGTAGTAGTGGTACTTGTAAGGCCAAAAGCCGATATTGTTTATAGCACATGGTTTACTTTCTAACAATAAGTATTTGTGGAAGGATTTCACTGCTATAATGGATGCAGAAGATACTGGATAATAATGCCTATGTTGTCAAGGAATCTGATACCCCGTCTCGGCTGGTATATTTCATTCTTGCTTAATTCGATCTTGTTTTAATTCTGAATAAATCTTCTCAATTTCTGTAGCATAGAATTTGCAACATGATCTCTGGCTCTTTGAAATGGTAAAAGATCTGAATGATCTATGTATGCTATCAACGGTCATATAGTGTTATATCCCAAATTACACACTGTATTAATAACTTACTTTTCTCTTTGCTGCACAGAATGTTTAGAAGACCACAATGTTGTCAAATTAGTGGTGGATGATATTACTTGGGTTAGAAACATGTGTGTCAGGTTCTGTGAATCAGGTAGTGGCCTGATATTATGCAACGAAATAGTTGAAATTTTACAACGAGGATGATTCCAGTTCAAGACATCCAGTTCAGTGGAATGCTGCGTGTCAGGAGATGTTGCTGCAGAACTCTGGGCAGCAAAATTGAAGATGGATGGCACAGAATTGGAGCTAGAAAATGAGAAGTTAGCTGACAAAAATGACTGAGGATGACTTCAATCTACGCAATATCACGCTAGTAGGTTATACAAAAGAAAAAACTGTTTACCTCTTTGATTTTTTTCGCAAGTCACCATGGCATCCACAAACTAGTTTCACAGCAAACTACTATCTGTAATTAAGCAAAAAAATAAAAAAAATTATCTGTAATTAGCTATGAATGGCACTAGGTCAGGATGTTATGTCTGAACACAGCATTTGGAGCAGAATGTATAATTGTAAAATGTTCTGGCAGTTAGGCAGTAAGAAACAAATGTTAGCTGGGCTAAATGGAAAGAATGATAACTCTGGGCCTCCAGTTTTCGGATGCTCCTACTAGGCTTTTTGTTCACTCTTGCTTGTGCCCAGAATAAGCGTTGGACTTAATCGTCTGATACATAATTACATTGATTCTCAATTTCTATTTCATTTCTCTAGGTTGTATTTTTAGAGCATATTGGCAGATGATATTTTTCGTTTAAATTGGCATTTGGGAGTAAAATTTTGCTCAAAACTTTTAGGTAATACTACCAAATTTCAGAATTTTATTTCCAGTAAAAAAATATTTCATTAGATTTTCATGTTGTAATGGCGCATTGGTTCCAGTTATCTATAAAATCGACCCAAAATCAAAAGATGAAATTATTGAGGCCTTTGGAATTCAGGAATCAGAAGTGAAACCGGCTCTCACAAATGCATGGGCTCCTGCTAGTCCTGCGGCCCGTTTGTGTCAGACGTTTCAAGCTTTTTTTTTTTCATCCAGTCTGTTGGACTTGGGAACTCCTTAGTCCTTACCCTAGTTAGCAATTCGGCGTACGGCAAAAATGCGGAACGCCAAACGTGCGCGCATTAATCGGCAAAATGAAAAGTCAATTCGGTCAAATATGCGGTCAACTATACAAAGTTCGGTCAAAATACGGATATTCGTACGTACGCGTTTAATGCGTTTCAGCTATTTAAATGCGGCAAAGAAAATTCGGCAGAAATATATAGCTTGAAATCTTAATTAAACATGAGTTTTGGCATAAATTTTATGTTATAGACTTAATTCCTCTACCATCTTTAAGTGAATTAGCATAAATAAGTACTTTCAAGGGAGTCATGTCGTTGCCTATGAAAGAGCTAAATTAAGAGTGGGTCCCATAAGTGTGGTCTCTTTATGAAAAGAACCGAAAAGTTAGTAAATTATTAAATACATAATCAAGTTTAGTATTATTTGGCCCACTTCATTGTGTTAACTGTCTGGCTTGCTGACATGTCAACCGAGTTTTACGACGCGAATTAGTTCTGGACGCGGATATTCGCGTTTAAAGCGTGAACTCTTAAAAAGTCACGAATCTAGATCGGCGTTAGATTAGGACGCGACTTAGATGCGGGGATACGCAATTCGGCAAAATTCGCGATTTATTCGCTAATAAATCGCGAATTTGCTAACTAGGGTCCTTACCTAATACCATACTTTTATCCCTATAGTATTTTGGTATACAATAAATACAAGCTAGCTCAGAGCTATTTATCAATAAAGTGAGAAACAAGCCGAATTCATCAGAACCATCATCATTTCAAGATATGTCTTGAGTAATGCATCAAGCAGTTACAGAACATGGTGGGACAAGACCAGTATATTGGTTGTTTGAGAAGACCAAGTATGAGCCATACAAAACCTGCAGGAGAGTGAGGAACCATCGTGTAGAACGGTGGATTCCTACCGACCTCCCAATAGGGAGGTCACGGGTTCAAACCCTGGCCGAGACAAAAAAAAAAAAAAATAATAATAAAATGAACAGGAGAGAATATTTATAACATCTCCAACGCTGAAAGATCTTCTGGCACCTGCTGAGCATAAAAATACACTCTGGATTTTGCAGGGTGATAAAGAGTAGTAACAACAACAAGGGGAAGAAGGAATACACGGTTACATTGGTTGAACCAGATGGAAAAACCATCAGAAATTGATACCAAGAATTGTGGTAGTCTGGATAAGAATACAGATCGACCAATAGTAGGTAAAGGTCAATCAGTCTTGACCGTCTCCACCTAAAATGCATTGGTTCACCGTTCACAAATAAAACATGGTAGAAGGAACTAAATTGCAGTTTTGGTGCTTCAGAAATGCAGATACAAACAACATTTGTTTCGTCATTAATAATATGGTATAAAGAAATCGCGGAGAATAAAAATAGTTTTCATATCATAACTTACAACAAACAAGTTTTTTTAGTCTTTAAAGGTACGTCAGAAAGTATAAATTGCAGAACTTTTTAGTCATGAAGCTTTAGTTGCAGCAGATGAGATCTATGGATCTATTCCAAACCTTTTTTAGCTAACTCTTTGCTTAAGTATGGTTCAATCTGAAGGCCTGTTGCTTTACCTTTAGATTGCCACAAGAGAAGGGTCTGACAAAATTGTGATAGGGTGACCATATTAGGAACTAAAGCAAACAACCATACAATAACTGTGCAGGAAAATTGTGATAGGGTGACCATATAGCTGAGAGCACTATGAATTTCAACATCCACCAGGAAAAGTAAGGCATTACAGCCAAGCTTTCAGAAACTTATACTACCAACAAAGAAAAATAGTATTTCTCTACAACACTCGTGTGTGACCAAAATAGAATACAATCATGTGGTGGCAGTTGATCTACAGGTCTGCAACTATAACACATCTATGAGACAATGAAGCTAAGTAGAATATCAAATATCAATGGAGTCTACTTTTTTATACTTTTTTATAGTTATTTATCACATACCTTATAATCTATGTTAAACTAATCTATTTTGTGCCTACCGTGTCTGCGTTTTCTAGTTTTTTAAGTTGTCGTGTCGACCCACCATATTGGACACACGACACCAATATAATGGTTGTTTCAGAGGACTCTTAAATACAAAATCTCAACAAAGAAGGATATTAATAACATCTCCAACGCTAAAACAACACCTGCCGAGCATAAAAAATACTGGGTTTTGCAGGGTGATAAAGAGTAGTAACAATAACACAGAGAAGAAAGAATACACATTTACATTGGTGGAACCAGATGGAAAAACATCAGATATTGATATCATGATTTCGGGGTCTGGGTAAGAATACGGATTGACCATTTGTAGGTAAAGGTCAATCAGTCTTGACTGGCACCACCGAAAATGCATTGGTTCACAATTCAACATGGTAGATGGAACTAAATTGCACTTTTGGTGCTTCAGAACTGAAATATGGTATAAAGAAAGCACGGAGGATAAAAAGGGTTTTCATATGCCAAGCATCATAACTTGTGGAGCCTTAGTTGCAGCATATGAGATTTAAGGATTCTAACCTGTTCTAGGAAGCCGTTTGCCTATGTATGCTTCAATCTGAAAGCCTATTGCCTTTAGACTGCCACAAGAGATTGACTTTAGCTTAAAGGGGTTCTATAAAATTACAATCTCTTCTTGACTTGTCCTGTTTTCTACAATTGACAGGTAGAATATATACGTTACCAGGGTCTAATTATAGTTCTACACATGAGCATATTAAGAGCGGGGTAGCAATGCCACTATATTTCAAAACATATGCTAAGCACGTTAGGAACCAAGATAAACAACCATGAAATAACTGTGCAGGAAACTGTGTTAAATGGCAAACGTATAAATGGCAGAACGTTTTTGTAATGCAGCTTTAGTTGCAGCAAATGAGATTTATGGATCATATCCCTAACCTGTTTTAACTAAATCTTTGCCTATGTATGGAATCTAAAGGCCTATTACTTTACCTTAGATTACCACAAGAGAATGACTTTAGGGGGGTTCGACAAAATTGTGATAGGGTGACCTCCCACCAGCAACTAGGTAAGTATCAGGATTGATCAGGTGTAAGTGACGCCGATGCATTGGTTCAGAAATACAACATGGTAGAAGGATCTAAAATTGCAGTTTTGGTGTTTCAGAAATGCAGATACAAACAACACTCGTTTTTTCATTAATAATAAGGTAAAAATATTGCACGGAATGTAAAAAGAAATGCAGATACAAACAACACTTGTTTTTTCATAAGCCAAGCATCATAACTTTTGGATCTTCAGTTGCCGCATATGAGATTCATGGATTCTAACCTATTCTAGGTAACTCTTGGCCTATGTATGCTTCAATCTGAAGGCCAATGGCCTTTAGACTGCCACAAGAGATTGCCTTTAGAGGGGTTCGACAAAATTGCTTCGATTGTGCCTTTTCCAACCTCTTCTTGGTTTGTCCTGTTTTCTACAGTTGACAGATAGGATATACACCCTACTAGGGTCTTAGCTCCACTATATTTGATTTCGCTATATAAGCTAACCGTATTAGGAACTGAGATAAAAAAAAACATGCAATAAGAATATAAGATAACTGTGCAGGAAAAATCATGCGAAACTTTTCACACACACAAGCAGAGAGCAGTTCCACAATAAGATGAAATATGCAAAGAAACTATTTCAATGAATGGCGAAAAGTAAGGCATTGGAAACTATTCTTACAACATAATGGAAAGTAAACTATTCGTTAATAACGGCATAGAGAATTGGAAAATTAGCAAAGGGTAGTAAATTTCTTTACTGTACAGCTAGTGGAGTAAATGTTACTCACCTAGGTGGAATACCGACGATGCATCGAGCTCATTTTCACTCGTTTTTCTCAATCACCTTCACATCTTTTTCCCCCAATACACTTAATGAGACAAAACTACTCACATGTAGCATTCCAAAAAAAATTGATAGATTTTCTTCGAGATCCTTAAAATATTCTGCATCTTTATCGCAGAGACATATCAGTTCATGACCCCACTCATAGAGAAGCTTACCCCCATTTGTAAGGGCAATCGCTGTGAAATCATTCTGATATCCAATGGAATACTCTTCGCTCCAAGTCCTTAGCTTCTCCTCTTCATTTGCTTTCTTGAAAGACCATAGTTGTACAACATCAGGATGGAACTCGAGAGCAGACAACCATCCTCCGAGGACTGCCAACTCTTGCTGACACCGCCGGTTATGAACATTACAAGTGCGATGTGATAACAAAAGGAACTTCTCATCTACGAGATCAAGAGCCCATACTTTCTGTTCCCCGTCCAACCAATGAAGAGCTCCATCTACAAATGCAGCAGCAGGCCGT
>JAJJMA010138761.1:0-18664 GCA_023529015.1 Papaver nudicaule
TCTTATCTTTGATTTTGTTGTTGAATCTTTGATTTCTTGGGGATCTAATTGAGATCTTTAATATCTGAATTTTGTGATAACATACAAATGTATTGCCAGATTTTCTGGAATATGATAGAGAGAAAAAATGACCCTTTGCTTGAGTATCCTTGGTTGCCGCTGGTCCGATGAGCATCATATTCATTAAAGGATTTCAATTGATTTCTTATTTGCTACTGTTGAAACTCCACTCGAGCGACATGCCAGCGCCACATCACATGTCCACGTCAACAGAATTGTCCACATTTCAAGTTTTGGTTGGTCCACTTGGCATCGTTTTTTTTTTTTGGGTGTTTAAAATCCTAGAAACTCTCGAGTGATACGTGGCGGGGGTAAAAAAGACATTTTGTGCGAGCGTGTGAGCTCGCACGCTCGGGTTAACCACCTTGGTTGGAAAATGTAACGGTTTGGGGCAATTTTAGAAAGTTTTCAACCTTGGGGCAGAAATGAAAAGTTGTAGGTGATTTTGGGGCATTCTACGATTTTTCCCAAAAGAAAAAGGTAAAAAGAAAATCGTCGCCTGAGAGATTCTAACTCTCGCGGGGAAACCCATGTACTTAGCAGGCACACGCCTTAACCACTCGGCCAAAGCGACTTAGCTGATCACATAGAACATGGACACTTTATATTCATCATATCATACAACAACCAATTTATTGCTTACTCTGAATTGAGTATAGCAAAGAACCCACAAAAGAATACAGTAGAGAACAATCAATAATCAACAAATGTAAAAGGAGGGAATTGAAACAGGCATGATCGGCAAAGTTCAAATTTGGTCTTAGTACTTTAGAAGCAAGACCACAAAACCAAACAAGAGAGATGTGGTAGAAAGGTGAGGGATCTTGGTATATGCTGCATTTGTTGGTGTCACAACTGGTCGACGTCCTGAGATGGCAGTGGGTGTAGTTGAGTCTAGTGGTGGAGATGCTGGCAGTGTAACTGATTCAGGTGCTTCCGATTCAGGAGTAAATGAAGCTGCACAAAAAAAGAAAAATGAGTTGCAAACAGGGTGAGTTGTTTTTATTTTAATTCACTGTGAATGTATTTATCTCCATCCAATAGTAATATGAAATGAAAATGGTAGAAAGAAGTAATCACCAGAGGGAGTTGATGATAGTGGACTGGGCGAGGGAGAACCAAATGAGAAAGGACTTGGAGCAGGGAGAGGAGCACCAGTGTTAGCTGCAAACAAAAGAGGCAAATTGCCAATCAGTACACTCTTTGTACACTAAATTTGTTGGCTGAGTTACTAATTCATTTTTTAGAATCAGATTGAATTACCTTTGCATTCAATTGGGACACCTGACATTCTACAAGCACGGGGAAGTGAGATTGCTAGTGTTCGATTGATTGGCAATTGGAACGGAACGTTCCCGGTAATTAAAAGGCAGGCACAATCCATACTCCTGTCCATAATCGCCTTAAATGTAGAACAACAATCAGATGTTGGTGAAGTCCCACTTCCACTGCTACCAGTTATAAAATTCAAGCAAGGCGTGAAGCTAGTAACTGTGGGGGCTGAACATGCTGTAGTTATTTGCCCATAAACTGGTACCACTGAAATTGCTAGTATCATAAGGGAAATTGCAAATACACGACCATTAAACTGTGCCATATCGATTGTATGTTCGTTCACCCGTAGATCTATAAGGAATTTTGAGTGACAGCTTTTTATGCAATCAGTAAAAGAAAGAATTGATGTGCTTTTGTTTTGACAGGAACTGAGAGATAAAAGGAGATGCGTCTTGCAAATGGAAAAGGTTAACTTCGAAATATATACATTGAGGGAAAAAAAAGGTAGATTCGAAATTGGGTCTGAAGTTGAACTACTTGAGCTAACAGTTTAACTAATCTCATATTTTATTTTGATTGATTAGGTAGGGTTGGTGCAAATAGTTATATCCGACCTTAGTAATCTTGTAAACTCTGATCAGTTTATCACTAAATCCCAGGTTTGGTGGCCTAAAACCACCAATCTTTTAACTGACAGTGACCCTGTTGCCTACAGCTTCATGCACAAAACATATCTCTTATAAATACCACTACAGTTTCTCTCATTTATCTCCAAGTCAAACCAACATTTTATATCCAAAGATTTTTTCTTTTCAATTACATTTTCCAACAAAATCTCTGTTTCGATCCATTCAAATGGCTGCTCCAATGATCGAAATGGTTCTTTTAGTGCTCCTTGCGACCGCGTTCGCAACACGTGTAACGGCTCAATCTAGCTGTTCGAGTGTGATCATGGGCATGGCACCTTGTCTTTCCTACATAACCGGGAATTCGTCGTCTAGCCCATCATCATCCTGTTGTTCACAACTTACTAATGTGGTTCAAACACAACCAGAGTGCCTTTGCACAATCCTTAATACTGGTGCCGGTGCTGCACTAGGTATCGCTATTAATCGAACACTAGCTCTTGCTCTTCCTAGAGCTTGTAATGTTCAAACTCCATCTATTGATCGATGCAACGGTACATACATACATATTGCTGAAATGAATTGAAGCTCTTTATCCTACATGTTATTTGCTTTACATAACCTTTCTTTATCTCAATATCAGCTGCCAACGGACCTGCGATTTCTCCAACAAATTCTCCAGTTGGTTCTCTTTCACCAGCAAACTCACCTACAGATACTTCGAATGAAACCCCAGATTCACCAATTGCACCAACCTCGACTAGTACTCCTGCAGGTATAATTTAGTGGTTTTCTTTTTAGGGGCATAATTATTACTAGTTATTGATGTATTAAAGAATATCGACATCCGATGGCTTTACCGATGTTAACTGTTTATAACTGATTTGGTGTAGGAAATGGATCCAAATCTACACCTACCAAGGATGGAGATACCTCTGGTGGAAACTTGGGCAGCCTCCATCGTTCCCTCGTTGCTTTTCTCTTCGTTGTCTCGTGTACTTCAGTACTCGCCAGTTTCTGATTTTTCTTATGAGTTCATTTGTTTGAAGGTGTGAATTATTTGTTTAATTTTTGTTACTGAAATGGCGTGTAATTTTTCATTCACCAAAAATAAATCAAAATGGTGTGTAATTTTTCATTAAACGTAAATCAAAATGGTGTGTAATCAAAGAGATGGATTATTTGTGCAGACACGAATGCTAAAAGAGTTGTTATCTAGTGGTACAAAAAGAACCAAGAGTATTCTCAGCACATGGAATCATATAATTTGATCAAATGTTAATCATCTTACCATCCCCTACCTCCCAGCAATTGTACTTATGAATGATTGTTGGAAATTTGAATAGAAATTAAGTTTAATTAGTTACAACCATTTTGTGAAGGGTTGTGTTTATTCATAAAAAAATTTCACTTAGAATTTGAACCATTGTATCCCAAGGGATGTGACTCTTCCAAAGGGATATGACTCTTCCAAAGGGATATGACCATTCATGAAGAGATTCTTTGTTGATTTCCAAGAGTCACCAATCATGTATATAAACCCCATTCTTGATTCATTGTAGCATGCGAAAAACATGGAAAAAACCGTGAACAAGATGGAGAATAATGAGTAAGAAATAGGTGGAAAAGTTAGAGAAAGAAAAGAGGAGAAAAAACTAAGTAGACGTGCTTAGAGTTTGTTCTTAAGGAGTTTGTGCTACATCAATTCGTGTTCGTTATTGGTGATCATCGAAGTGCTGCGAAGAACACCAATTGTATTGTTGAATGCTGGAGGCATATGCCGTTAACTGTATCAGCATTAAGTGCAGGGCATTAAATGTCTTAAGTATAGAGATTACTCGCCTCAATACACCCAAGTAAGTTTGTTAAAGAATTGTAGAATTTCTCTTTCTCATTCTATTCTTCTTGTTTTCTTGTTTTGGTTTCTAATAACCAAGTATTACGGAAGTCGTAATACATAATCGAAGACCAATGTTACGTAATGGTAACGAGTTGGCAAAAATAATACACGGATTGTATTATTGATGGAATCGGTAACGAAGATATTTTTCCAACAATCTTAAGACATTTAATTATTTATCTCGTTACTGATTTGGTGGTTTGGGTGTTAACGCACCTGTTGGTTATTCCATTGTACTGGAATAACTATGTTGGAAGCACAGTCCATGCAAAGTTTTGACATTTCAAATTGAAAAGAATGATTGTGGAATAACTATGTTGGAAGCACAGTCCATGCAAAGTTTTGACATTTCAAATTGAAAAGAATGATTGGAAAACCACACAGATCATGCTAGAGGAGACTTATATCGTCTTGTGCGTTTTGGAGAGACTCCAAACATGCCCACTTGAAAGGTATACTAAATTTGCTAACGATTATGCAGATGTTGTATTGGTGCATGTACTGTATATAGAGGTTGTTCGCAGAACGAAACCATAGTAGGTGGTTTTTATGATTTGGATCCCAATAAAATTTGTTGGTTATTTTGTTCTTTGAGCAAATTGTGTGGTACTCGCTGGTGTCAGTAACAGTGTATTATGTGCTCCTTAGTCCTTACTAAAGGAGATTCACAGGATTACAATGTGATCAAAGATGAAAGAGTAAATTACTCTTGGTCAATTCGGTAAGCAGTTGGATTCATGGGATTCTATCTCCTTAATTAATTTAATGATTGATGGATGATCAAACATTAAATTAATTTTATCAACCCATCCACAAAAGTATCGTATCCTTATATATAATAACTGAAACCAAATACTCAATTCTCATTCATTTTGGCCCCACATTTTAGAACTTTAAAAGAATATGGTGCAAACAAGTATTCATAAATAGAGCTTTCTCATTGACTGTGGCCCACACAATTAACACTTAACACATTTTTACACTCAACTTACACCTTCCCAAAAAACCACGAAAACTCTATATCTCCTCCACTTCTATCCCCACTAACCACGTCTGTACTTTATCGAGCAACTGCTTTTTTTTTTGTTCTTCCCATTGGAGTTACGGCTGTTCCACAAATTTCTCCTAAAGACTTTTGAGCGTTGAAGGTTTTGGGGTTGTATATCTTACCTAATTCTTTCAGTGGGAATATTAGGTCGAAAATTAGGGAAGAAATAGAATTGGGGATAGCATGCTGTTGCGAGTAGAAATCAGATTTTGGTCGACTATTCACACAAAGTTGAAGGGGATTTTCGTACTAAGATCTAATCGGTGCTGTTGTGAGCTACAAAGATCATCAATTTGATGAAAAGAAGGGATCTTCGATGGTCCAAGGATTAGATTAGTATTCTTCTTCTAACCCGTCAATAATCTATTCTTCGATCATGAGGAATACTATTGTCAAAATAATTCCTACAGAAAAGGAATCAGAATCTTAAGGTAAGTTGGCTTTTTAATCTTACACGATTTTATGGTTTCAGATAGTTAGTACAGTAGGTTAATTAGTGATTGTAACTCTTTGTCCCCTGCAATTGCCTGATTAATTGGTTCTTCAAAACATTGCAGGTAGTTTAAAAGCTTGCTTTTCAGGGATGGTAATCTTACGCAGCAAACTCACTCTCTCTAGATTAATCGATGAAGATATGTAATTTTGTCTAAATATAAAACCATTTTTTTTCTTCTGAATTTGCTTATTTTCTTTATTTTTTTGAACATTGCATCCATGTTATCCAAATATTTCCTAACCCAAATGCAGTACATAGATGTCTAAATAGTAAATTCTGCAGTTACATATCGTTTTTCTTTTGTTGAGTATAAACCCTCTCCAGTAATGTTATGTTCGCCTATGATTTGAGTTTTTTATTTGGTTATCACTGCACTTTGATTGTAAGGCTTCTCATCTCAGCTTCTGATAGACTTACATTCTCCATTTTGTTTCTTACATGGAATTTTATCTAGCTGAAATCCCTGTTTCTTACATGGAATTTTATTTAGCTGAAATCCCCTTCATGCGCATAGATATTTTTAATGATAAAGTGAGAGCACGGGGAAGCATATCAGGTAGAAATATAAAGTTATAAACAGATTCAATGGAGTTTGGTAAACTTAAACAGGAATGTAATTTAGAAGTTTTGCAACCCGTGCATTTGGCTAGCTTTGCCTAAAATGTTGGTGACAAGGGATCCATCTAGGAAGTTCATATGAGCTTACAACAGGCTTAAAATGTTTGTTTACAACAGGCTATCATGATCCAGAAAATTTTCCACCAACACAGTTCAGCCAACATTAATATCGTGATGCCGTCTTTCCTGTGCAGCTAAGATATGATGCAACATTGGCATCATATGCCTATGTGCGTAGCAAGAGTGTACAACGACAGCATTAATGGTCAAGTGAAAAATGTGCCTGAGGTTTGTGTGCGTCGTGATGGTAAGTCAGGTATTACTTTCTTTAACTTTTTCATTTCATATTCACATCCATCCATGGTTTATGGTTTTCTTACATCAGTGATGATTTCTTCCAGTTGTTTTTGGAATGGAAATTTTCATTTTTATCATGATGTGTTATTAAAGCTAAACACAAGTCACAAGTGTATCATATCTAGCTTCTTTTATTTGAGTTTTAGCTTCTTTTATTTGAGTTTTAGCTTCTTTTACATTAATATTATGATGCCGTCTTTTTTGTGCAGCTAAGATATGTTCATGTTCATGATTGAGGATGGGACATTGGTTAAGCTGTTTTGTTTATATATATGGTTCATCCGCACTTAAAGCCACATTTTCAACTTAGGCTGCCACCGGAGCAGTTCCAATGGTGACGGGTGTATTTTATTCCAATTTGAGTTAGCCTTACTTCTAACTCACATTATCAAACACAGGTTTTTATTACAGTTTTCATCCATAACCATGTAGTTGACTTAGAAAAGATGCAAGTAAGCAGTTGTCAGAAGGGTTGAGCCAGGCCACCTACAAGTAACAAAAGCCTAAGATAAGTCCAGAAATTTAAGAAGGGCGTGTTTGCCAATTTGTCAGAATTATTGCGAAGACAAAGATCCACACTATGAAGCCCTTGGAAGTGATATCTTCAGGAAAGCGACATTCTGATTCTTATGGTAGATAAACAACCGTCGGAGACGACACATTCACTCATTTAATATCTACACACCTTATTATTGTTTGAACTTTTTTTACTATCAATTCGGGAGTACATTAACAATTGTTTTTGGTCCATTTATACACTAAGCTATAAATTCATTCATGAGTATTTGAAGCCAGTCTATTGCAAGAGATTCAATAATTTTGGGACCATGACCCAATTTCTAGCTGCTGCTCCTTTCTTACGCTCAGAAATGATATCTTAGTCTGCATGGATAGATAAATGTGAGACATGGGCTTCAGAAACAATCTCTTGGTCCAGGTGTGCAGATTTCCTTTGTTATTTGCATGCACTTTGCTAAGTACATGTGATGCCAACCTGAAGAACGTTCACAACCATAAGAAGATTTATACGCCATAGTACAACTCCATAATCAGCACAACATACATGGCAAACAAAGCATTTCCAAACCCACTAGCAGTACCAACTATAACCACATTGAAACATTAACTACCAACCCTTCCCTCTACCATTATCTCACATCAGAACGAACGTTAATATCACTTCAAGGCATCAATGCATTAAAGTCCTTCAGCCAACTCAAATGGAAAGATCTCATAACATCAAACTCATTTACAAAACGTTTATCTTCTTCCAATTGGGTCAGCAGAGAACTGCACAAAAAGCTTAATGACTGATACAATACTATTGCATAGTACAGGTTCACGTTCACCCGATTTAAAGATGTTTACTAAAAGAAATTAAGGTGGATATCTGCTCCCGGTGCGTAGCACGGGTTACTATCTAGTGTATACTTTGAACAACAAATTGGCTCCGGTCATGATGGTTCGAAAAAAATGACTGCTTATTGAGGATTGACTTTTAAGTACTATAATTCATGGCGGCAAGGTAAATCCAACAACGGGTGCTTGTTGCTGTTGTAGACGGAATTTGGTTCCAAAATAGTATGTTTTGGATTGTTGTTAATTCCCAAGATTCTTTTGATACTTGAGAAAGCATGCATATGTATCTGATCAAAGCCATGATCAGTGGTAGTACATTATTTAAATGAGATTTGTGAAGGCAATTATAATCTTAGAACTTTGGATTCTAAAGATGTGTTTGCTTTACAAATGGATGTTCCAATTCTATTTGGAAACATCTAATGGCGAAGAGATGAAACTTCTTGGATAAGAAGTCGGTTGTTAATTATACATCTCTTAAAAGTATATATTTTCTCTTTTCAAAAGATATTTAGAGGATCTACGAAAAGAAGAAGATTAAAATTGTTTCTCTGAAAGGAGACAATACTTTTGATATTAGTAGTGCTGGACTGTGTGGGTTTCAGTTCCGGTATTGCTATGATCGACAATACAAAAACTATTTCCATTAAACTTCAATTTTATTAGAACTCTAAAATTGAAGTCCATGAAAGACTTTATGGAGAAAATGGAATGAAACGGTTATAAGTCGGTTAAAGCACCAACCAAACAACCGAATAAGAAGGATGTCGGGAGACCAACTGATTGATAATCACAAAGTTACAGTGAATGTGTGTCACTGAAATGGTCTATATAAATTTTGCACTCAATAAATTGGTTGTGGTTATACCAATAGTTCAAATTAAATTTTGATAGAAACAATGGACGAAAATAAACCTTGGTTGAAAGGTTCAGTTTTGAACGTCTGTTAGTAAGTTGAGTGTATCTCCCAAATGAAAAGGATTTTGGTTTAATCCTTTTAACCGAGTCTACAAGACATCCTGATAGTGGTCCTCACCAAATTTCAGAATTTTGGAATCACATAACTAATTGTTTGTGATTTTACGAAACTGAGTTTGTTTCTGAGAAAATTCTGAAGGCAGTTTTCAGTCAGCGATAGAGATTAGGGTGTATCTATCAATTGAAAACGAGTTTGGATAAATCCTTTTAACTGGGTATAAAGGACATCCTTATAATACTTCAAACCAAATTTCAGAATTTTTGGAGATGTGGAAGTATTTTTAAAGATTTTAGAAAGTAGAGTTTCATTTCTGTGAAATTCTGGAGAGCGGGAAAATCAGCCCTGGTTAGTGATTGTCCAATCTTTCTATTGCTCTTTTGATTTTGTTGTGAAAATGAAACTTGGATTTCAAGATCTTATCTTGAATTTTCAATTTGAAATTTTCTAATTGAAATTACTATGTAGGAGAAATAGTAATTTGAAAAACGTTGCGCATGTCTGTTAAGGGAAATGACGAATCCGTTAATACGGTAGCTTACTATGTACATGCAGCTACTTCCCTAATATGTATCAATTTTATGGTTTGTGTGAAACCTCTCTGGTAATTTTTATCATGAATAACTTCTATCATGATTGAAGTAATTGATATATAAGGCACCTGCAGGTCCGTTTTTTGATTTCGTGAAATTGAGAATTGTCATAAAATGTCTAGGTCCGGTTTGTGATTTCGTGAATTTGGGAATTGTCATGAATGTGCAGGTCTGAGTGTGATTTCATGAAAACGGGTAGTATTCATGAAATGTTGGGGGGGAATAGATGGTCTATTATCACATAGTAAGAAAATCCATAAATTATGGATACATATGAAATGTGGTTCATATGGAAGTGGAACGTTGATGATTGACGTGTGACAAATTAGATAATTTGTTCGCCACTGTGAGAATCCTAAGACATCAAAGAGAAATTGTGAAAATTACTCTATGCGGCATACGAAGACATGCTTGAGATATCTTACGGTTGATGTTGCAAATCAATGTGTTTGTTGTAGAAAAAAATGCAATAACAAGGAAATCACCCGAAAAAAGGTTGATAGGGAGATCAACTACGGAGTCTAGCTTTGGACGCAACGAAGAAAAGAAGTAAAGTGACTTTGAAATTTACTTGAATATATACTTGTATGGGTAGAGTATATGCATTTCAAAATTGAATAATGTTCTGATCAAACATTTCTTTGGGGAAACACATGATTTAAGATGTTATGGTACGTCTCGATAAATACATCGACGACAAAAAACCATAAAGCAATTGCTCTCAAGCGCGTGCGACTAATTGGGATTAGTGACTGTGATTAAGAACATCAAGTCAATGGGTAAAGAGTTATCCAGAGAGCACGAATTGCTTCATCAAGAGGAATGGGAGTAGTAGCCTAAATAAAGGGTGAATTGCAATGGCAACCCAACCTAGTATATTGGAGATCCCAAGATCTAGGTTCAAAAGGGACAACTCAGTTGTAAGTTACTCGCCAGAAAACACTGAAGGAGATCTTTCTCTTTCCCATTCCTAAGATGAGAGTCAGTGTTGCCTGTCTCGAGTGAGGATAAGAATTTCTTTTAATGATTCCTATAGATTAGTAAAAGATTAGTTTTACTAATTAAAGTATGTCAGGATACTTTCAATAGGAGATCACCTATATGAGTGAGAAGTGTGGCCGCTTCTTTGAGAACTATAAGGCTAAGTTACTCTAAAGCACTCAAAGAATACCAGTATCGTTTAGGGCCGGAAAGAACACAACCGAGAACCGGATATGTAAGGAAATAAACTGTGTGATATCTATTGCATCGGATTACATTATAAGGTTGAATAGTTCAAGACATCAAGGTCACTACGCAACCAGTAATCCCGGTAGGTATTCACTAAGGAAGATTCAAGGCCAACAACCATCTTTCCTGATGCAGTGATGTTCCGCGCACAAACTATTTTCTAGTTTATGCATTAAACTTGCATGAATTTCGATTCAATGTGGGGGATTGTGGGAAATTTGAATAGAATTTAAGTTTAACTAGTTACAACCATTTTGTGAAGGGTTGTGTCTATTCATAAAATCCTTTCACTTAGAATTTGAACCATTGTATCCAAGGGATGTGACTCTTCCAAAGGGATATGACTCTTCCTAAGGGGTGTGACCATTCATGAAGAGACTCTTTGTTGATTTCCAAGAGTCACCAATCATGTATATAAACTCCACTCTTGATTCATTGTAGCATGGGAAAAACATGGAAAAAACCATGAACAAGATGGAGAATAATGAGTAAGAAATAGGTGGAAATGTTAGAGAAAGAAAAGAGGAGAAGAAAACTAAGTAGACATGCTTAGAGTTTGTTCTTAAGGAGTTTGTGCTACATCAATTCGTGTTCGTTATTGGTGATCATCGAAGTGCTGCGAAGAACACCAATTGTATTGTTGAATGCCGGAGGCATATGCCGTTAACTGTATCAGCATTAAGTGCAGGGCATTAAATGTCTTAAGTATAGAGATTACTCGCCTCAATACACCCAAGTAAGTTTGTTAAAGAATTGTAGAATTTCTCTTTCTCATTCTATTCTTCTTGTTTTCTTGTTTTGGTTTCTAATAACCAAGTATTACGGAAGTCGTAATACATAATCGAAGACCAATGTTACGTAATGGTAACGAGTTGACAAAAATAATACACGGATTGTATTATTGATGGAATCGGTAACGAAGATATTTTTCCAACAATGATTGAAACATCCAGCAAGAATTTCCGTTTCCTACTTCCTAGAGTATTGGGTCTTAAGCAGAGTGGACAAGAGAGAGTTTGGTTGGGTTACCTTACCGGTCTCCATACCAGCTGGGCTATTCATTTTGTTTGCCTCTTTGAAACCCATATTCCCAAATCACTGAGAAGTGAGAGGCTTGCAAGATGCCCTTGGTATTTTGATTTTTTCCCCCACCAAAAATCCCCATGGATGGAGTTTATTCCATGAGTTATTTTTTTAGGAAAGACATGTAACCCTGTCAAGTGTTCAACCGACAAGACTACCGGTAGGGCTGTACATGGTACAGTTTGGAACGGTTTTAGTCTATACCACTACCAGTACCGTGAGGAACGGTTTTCTATTTTTCCAAATTGTTCCATACCATTTGCCAACGGTTCTGATTATCATGGAACTGTCACGGTTTGGTATAAAACCAACGGTTTTCCAAAACCGTTATTTTTGTCAGTTCCAAGAAACTGACAGTTTTTCAAAAAAAATATTTATTCATACTTTAAAAAGAGAAAGATTCGTTCATACTTCAAAAAGAGATTTTAACATTTCATTTAGTTTATGGGCAAATCCATATGAAAATGATAAATCAATGCATTAAACAAAATGCACAACCAAGCATCACTTCTCACAAAATAAGAATAATAGTCACACCATTTCTTTTTCTCCAATCTAGATTAGACTACATAGATTTGATTTTAAGAATTATATTTATGGCTACTATTAACCGGTTTTTCCAACGGTTTACGGTTTGGTATTTGTAGTTCACCATTACCATACCAATATCAACGGTTTTCACAAAATAAAAACCGTGCCATGCCATTAAATAGATGGTACAGTTCGGTTTAGCCCTAAACGGTTTGGAACGGTGCAGTTTTACGGTTTGTACCATGCCATGTACAGCCCTAACTACCGGAATGAGTCAGGGCAATTCATCAACCAAATTCAGAGCACATTATTGTTTTATACGAAACAATAGGAGTCGATTGTAGTTGGCTTGAATAGGAAAAAAAAATGTAAAACATCCAAGTGAATCAGTTGCATTTGGTTCTTAATTAGTTGTTTGGTTTCTGCCGGTGTCGGTGCCCTTATGACCATTTCCCTCAGAAACACTGTTTCCACGTGAAAAAACAAAGCAGTCGGACATAGACCACTACTGTTGCCACTAATGGCGGCTGTTTCTCATACCATTCGTTAAGATTACATAAATGGTAATGGCGAGGATCCAATATTTTGAAATTATCACGAATCCCACTTGCTTTTAAAAATGTAAAAGAATTTGGAAAACTTGGATTGGCCTCATCAATCTACATGCAGATGTATATGTTCAAAAGATGTTCTTCTCGGGGCCTAGCTAGCTGCAACTTGATATTTGTCATACTCACGCGCATATCCAATAGAACCAATATTTTAACAATCGTGAATTATCTAAAGGTATGGGTCATCAATCACTTCAGTTTCAAATTGATGGAGAAAAGAAGATCTTATTGGACTCAGTTCACATCCTTCCCTTCCCAAACGTACATGCATGATTTATGATTAGATTTTCGTCAAAGCACGAGTGATGAGTCAAATCTTTACGACTACATTCTGATAAGCATTATTATTTGGGGCCCCCCAAGTCTTACTGCTTTTTATGGTTCTCAATAGATCCTTCCCGCTTATAAATAGCTCTTCAAATCTTTCGTAATCTCACTCATCTTACTAGCTTCTTTTCAAAAATCTTCTAAACATGGAATTGCATCTTCTAGCCGTCTTTGTTAGTTATCTCTTGGTGAGCTTACTACCACCATCAACTAGTTTGGCACATTACTTATTTTCTGTTTGTATCTACAAAGCTAGTGCTCTGTGACATATAATGAGTTGTATTGTTTTACTTGTGGTTGCAGGTTGGTGTGGCAGTAAGCCATGCTGCTCTTCCTTCTGAAATGTACTGGGAACACAAGTTGCCAACGACTCCTATGCCCTCCATGGTTCACGATATTTTATATCCCGGTTTGATTCAAAACTCAGTATAGGAACCATATTTCCCCTTCATGCACGCTATATTCTTCAGATGTAGCATAAGTTGATCAATTAAGGTATAGGAACCCAGTTGAACAAATTATTTCGGTATCAGACTGACCCTTGAGCCTATTCAC
The DNA here is from genome assembly GCA_023529015.1 of Papaver nudicaule. Taxonomy (NCBI): domain Eukaryota; kingdom Viridiplantae; phylum Streptophyta; class Magnoliopsida; order Ranunculales; family Papaveraceae; genus Papaver; species Papaver nudicaule. The sequence continues at coordinate 13,646 of JAJJMA010138761.1, forward strand.
CCTCGGTGATTTAGATTGTTTAAGCTTTAGCATGACATGGGTCTGTTCTTACTTTCCATCTTCCACAATGCTAAACAAAACAGGCCAACAGATGTCTAAGCATATACATGATTGATGATTTCCGGTGGAACAATTGTTTTAGCAAAATCTGTATTGATTGATTAATTAGTTCGGCTTGTATATTTCTAGGATTTGGAGTAGATTTGTTGTAAGTGTGTTTGCTACAAGTATGATATTTTTGATTGTTCTTATTATTGAAATGTTTTTTGTTTGGTGTGAATACAGTCGACCGTGAAGGAAAGCCAGTGACTATCCCAAACAGGGCAACCCCCAACGGGTTCTATATTAGTTGTGGCCAAAATACTCTTCCAAACAAGGCGACCCCCAACGGGTTTTATATCAGTTGTGGCCAAAATACTGTTTCAAATAATGATCCAAACCGATCAAATCTCCACAAGGTTGCTGGTATCAAAGACACAACAAATACACAATTCCCAGATATATTCGTACCAGGTGTGTCTCACTTGTTCCTAGAGAGAGATTTGTACCCTGGAGCAAAAGTGAACTTGCAGTTTGCTCTAAGTACTGCTAGTGGTACTACTTTTTTACCACAAAAATTGGCTAAGGTGACTCCATTCTCCTCAAAGAAGTTGCCTGAGATCTTGAAGCTGTTTTCTATCAGTCCAGAATCAGAAGAAGCTAAAGTTATGAAAAAAACAATCAGCAGCTGTGAAGAGCCAACTATGGAAAATGAAGAGAAGTATTGTGCAACTTCTTTGGAATCACTGGTTGAATACGGTACGTCCAAATTCGGGAAAAATGCGAAACCATTGACAACAGTAATCTCTGGTGACAAAGTGCAAAAGATACGGATGAAGAAGCAGCAATATGTTGTCAGATCAGGGGTAAGACAGATAGCTAGTGAGTATTCAGTTGTGTGCCATAGCCTGCCCTATTTGTATGCAGTTTTCTACTGTCATGCAAAGACAGCACATACAACAAGTACATATGTGGTGCCTTTGGTTGGTGCGGATGGAACACAAGTCAGTGCTGTTGGTATTTGTCACAAAGACACCTCAAAGTGGAACCCTGGTCATGTGGCCTTCCAATTCCTCAAGGTTAAGCCCGGTGGTGTTCCAATCTGCCACTTCCTTACTGAGGATAATATTGTGTGGGTTTCCAAGAGCAACTGAAATTGAAGATGATGAATTGCAATATACTGCCTTGCAAAAGCAGGCCGTATTGGTGGTTAGGATCCTCCTAGTCTGTTTTGTCCTCGGTTTGGACAATGCTCAAGTCAAGTATGTGTGCTGTACTTCTATATTAATGGTTCTGAAGTCTTGTATAGCTAAAAGAAAAATGATGATGTATATGTAAAATAAATAAATTCTTGTGCGAGCAGAAAATGTTTGATGATGGCATAATGTATGCGAATTGGCAAAGGTGCAACAACTGCTTTTTTTAATTGGCTTTTCTAGTCCGTTTCATGTGGCTTTAAAGAGATGCAATGGCGCTATCGCTGAAAACAGTACTCGTCCGATAATCGGACTGAGGCTCGACTCGGTCACCTACTCCTTGCTCTAGCCAAAGGTTGCCATGTGCGACCTGCCACTTGCCTGTTGCATTTATTATAGGGGACAATTTTACATATACCGTGTAAAATCCCGTGAGGGAATCCGACGATGGTTGGGGATTTTTGCTCCCAACATTGGGATGGGTCGTCCACTCTTCCCACTCTCACTCGGTATACTACACCAGACTTGCTCTCGGTAAACAGAGAACCCCGTTAATGTAGGTAGCTTACCCATACACCAGACAGATATGACTATTGACGCGTCTCTTCCATATCGGAGGACACTTGAAGATGGGATGTGCTAATTTTGTGGAAGGAGTTTTAAGACATCCTTTAACAAAAAAGTGACTAAAATTCCTTACTTTTAGTAAGTTCGAAATTTTTATCTCCAACCACAGAAGTCTAGTTTTAATTAAAAATATAGGTGGAACAATTCTATTGGCTACTATCATAATGTTTAAGATTCAAAATATAACGAATAACTACTTCTGTCTCTTAAAAATTCTTTCACATCCTTAAAGAGATCCTCTGAAACTAGAGGATCAGCTAGAGGATGTCAAGATAACCACTTGCCAAATCACCTTCACAACATCTTTACACATTCCCATTGGAGAAGAATCTTACACTAAAAGCTCTAAGTTGTAAAAGCTCCCACGTCGCACGGTGATAATACCACAACTTCCTATTGGTCGAAAACGGGAGTTTGGGAGGCAGACATTCTAGAGAGGACACTTGACAATTGTCTATTGGTTCATATTAAATTACACTCTGTTTACACTTCTTTAAAATATCACCCATGTTTGTGACGTACACCCACTTTATCTAACTCAAATTTGGACGAATTAAATATTGCAAAATGTGTCTGGAAGTAACTCCGTTAAAAAAAAATTACCTACTTTAAACTCGATCCCTGTATGGTCATTCCGCTCACCCCTGGAGGCATAATCCGTCTTTTTCAAGATAAATTAGAATTTCCTCGGTCTCATATAAAAACTAATTCTATCTCTCTTCCCTCAAATTAGAAGCCCAAGGTTTTCGTTGAATTTTAATTTTGCAGGTGGGGGCTAAAGAGTAAAGAAAGTCCACAATAGCTCAATTGCTGATGATCACAGAAAACTCTTCACGCTCTGAAATCATGTTATCTCTTTGCTTAACCCATTCGATATTGTTTACCAAAAAACAAAAAAAAAAATCGATATGTATATTTTCTGATATTATCTTATCGCTTTTGTATCTGTAATCGTTTGTATCATAAACTTAAACCCCTTTTTTTAAAATTAATTTTAGGTTTGGGTTTAGGGTTTTGCGAAGTAGAAGAGGTGGAACGTTTTGTTACTTTTTTTAGATTTTTGTTATGATTCTGAGTTTGTAGTTTCAGGTTGATATGAAGATTGGATTATTGTTTAATTGGAGTTTTCTTAACATTTTCTTGTGCACTTTCGATTTTGAGCTCTTAATTGATATTCTCAAAGAACTTCTCTTGCAGATAGAAGAATGAACCCGTCGAGGATGTTATGCTACTTGGGTGAATTAATTCTTTTGACGATAATTGGAGGAAATCTGGATTTATGGCTCTTTTATTGGGTGAATTCATGTTTTGATTATGGGTTTTCTGTTGTTTGTGGTGTTTATTTTGATTTTCAATTCTTCATTGGTCATCAGCTTAGAATGGATTTCAGAGTGCAAGTGAGTGTGTATTGAATTCTTAATTTGGTTGAGGAATCAATATTTGTCATATATGAATTTAAGAGTTATCTTCTTAATTTGGTTGGAGGTTTGAGGGTAATTCAGACTGCCCATGTTCTCATCGCATAAGGAGTGCAATCAGTTAGCTCTAAGAGCTAAATAAATGAAGTATGTCGCCAATTGATAAAGCATCGATTACTGCAAGCAAATATTGCTACAATTATAGATGGGTGGTAATCTTCTCATCGCATTAATCTCCCTTAATCTTTTATGTAATCTTCTCATAGCATTTGCTGCAAACCATATTTCTTTGAAAAACAATTGAGAGTATTAACACAACACTTCATACTAAAAATTATAGATTAAACAATTTTAAGCATTGAATTTTGTACGATAAGGTATCATTGAATCTCAACCTTAAAGGTTTGGTTATTGATCAAGGTTGTTTTGAAAAAATTACCAATGAATCGAAATAGAATTGTGGTGTTTGTATATCCCCTTCTGAGTTTAAGTTTAGCCATTGAGATAAAGTTAATGTAATGGTTTCAGAAACGGAGGAAGTTAGAAGTGATTGTTGAGAGAGTAGTTGGTCTTGCAAGAGATTATTCATCCCTAAGGTTCACTGATTTTCATGAGAGAATTGAACATGACCCATATGATAGTAGTGGCTTGAATACATCATAAGTAATAACAGATGATATATAATTGGGCATTAAGATTTAAGACTCGCTAGAAAATGCATGTCTGAGATTCTTACTATAACATGAACACTCATGAAGTTTGGTTAGCCAGGGGACTTGAAATTTGGATAATGATTGTTACAGTGATTACTCGGATGCAACTTATAAAGTTGAATTAATAAGATTTGGGTTTAAGAAGCAAAAATGTTTTGATATAAGGCATTAGGGCCACAAGGCTTTACTGTTGACCTACATTTTAGTGGATACTGATGCGTTGTCAAACAACAACAAATATAATTTAGTTCTTAACCTTCACAATATATAAAATAGAATAATGGTAAGAACAGATTCGATCCACATGGAGGAATTGGTTGTTATTTATTATCGATTTCTAAAGTAACCAAGGGGGGATTTTTGTGCAATTAAAATAAATTAAAACTAAAGCAAATAATTGTTGAAAATAATTTGGAGATGAGAATACTGGTTAAGGGTTCATCTTCAATGACATAACATGCACTATGGATAATATTTGGAGTTTCTATTTACTCTCTCATCATCAAGAGCCCTAGAATACATCATCGCGAAAATATCATGTAATTTCCTAATGTCATCACATACCATAACGATTAATACGTGAATTCTACGTAGAAGACAACTCAACACTACGAGTAATTGAGTTCGGATCCTCTAAAAGCATTAATATCTTTGAAATAGGCTAATCAATGCAACAAACTACCAGAAGCAGTTTATTCAGACAAAAGTCATATTCTACATACAATTCCTAAAAGCTATCACCGCATTCAGAATTATATTGTACTACTTTTGAATAGGTTCATCGACATTCTGCATCTCAAAACCTAATTCTAGTTGTAGAAATGAACATAAACCAATTTAATTTGCAACTTAAATCAATTAATATCCATTCATAATGCACTACGTCAATCATGCATTTATTTGCACAGTAAAATAAGAGCGATGATGAAAAGAATAATTATAACTCCAAAATTAATCACGTAGCATGTATGCAATACCCGACTACATCCTTAACCAATATATAAAAGTTTATCTACTCATAGCTTT
>JAJJMA010138783.1:0-21194 GCA_023529015.1 Papaver nudicaule
TTTTTACGCCCCAATTCAGTTTTTTACGCCCCATTTTTTTACGCCCCCAATTTTTTGTTTTACGGCTTGGTTTTGATGTTTACGGTTCACATTTTTGTGAGCACATTCCAAAATGTTTACGCCTTGGTTTGCTAGGCGTAAAACATTCTAGGGCAAAACTAGGGCATCTTTTACGGCTTGGTTACAAGGCGTAAACAATTTTACGCCTTATTTCATGAAGAATCACAAGCCGTAAAAATGTGTTTACGCCTAAATTCAGTATAAAATCCAAACCGTAAAACTAACTGAGGGGAAAAAAACAACCCCAAATCGATGATTCTAACCTAAGAAAACAATGAAAACATGATTGAAAACATGGGGTTTGTTCAGAATTAGTACATGAGACGCATATTGGGGTCTTTAGACTGATTAGAGGCCAAATCAGTGGACGCCTCAATCTCACGAGTGTAAATCTGGTTTTTGTTTTAGGAGAAGGAGAAGGAGAGGGATATATGGGTAGAGGATAAGGTTAACGCCCCATTTTTTCACACCCCAATTCATTTTTTTACGCCTCCAATTTTTTGTTTTACGCCCTAATTCATTTTTTACACCCCAATTCATTTTTTACGCCCCAATTTTAAAGAGTAAAACTGTCCATTTTATAAGGGGTTTTTGGTTTTGGGTTTTGATGACCCTATTTTGTTTGGGTCTGTAGCCCCAACAAAAATCGTGCAGCCCAAAAAACGGGACATATAAAAAATGCTCTTTGTTGCTTAAATCTTAGGATATGGTTTTAGGCCCACAATACATTAATATTGTAGCATTAAAAGGCACCAAAATTACATGATTGATATAGGGGGATGACAGTAGTACTACGGTAGATACCAATCCATATAAAACAAAACAATTTTGACCACTGGATTCATAGATGGGTAATAACCGTAGTAATATTTTACTTCCTCCGTTTCAAAAAAAATAGGTCAGTTTGACTTTTTCCTACTTTTTTCCTAAAAATTAGGGAACTTAATTAAACTAAAAATATTTGACTTAAATTTGTTTTTTTGTATGATTGGTTTATCATTGACATGTGTTATAGGTTAACAAAGAAAAAACAAGTTTAAGTCAAATATTTTTAGTTTAATTAAATCCCTAATTTTCAGAAAAAAATAGAAAAAAAATCAAACTGGCCTATTTTTTTGAAACAGAGGGAGTATTAATCATGCAAAATTCTTGTGAGATGAACAGAAAAGATGTTCACTTGAAATTACCTTTGGCTAAAATAAAATACACCTTCTAAAATGTTTTACAAATCAAAAAAATAAATAAAAAATTCATGGGTACTTAAAACTGGGAGGGGCCTGTGAAGGGGCTCATCAGGCTTTATCTGAATGTCTTTCTCTTCTTCGAAGAAAGATTAAAAAATCTCTGCCCGATCAATGTCAAAGAAAAGCTAAAACTCCTATCTCATTTCTCCAACCACAAAGTATCGAAAATAACCATGCACAAGATCAAATCCTGGGTCCATCCCTGGTCTATAAGAAAAAGCATCAGTTAGCTAAACGAGGGCCTTGCATTCGTTGGAGTCCAAAGGTGAGCGCACAAGAGACCATGACCTATGCGCAAATAATGACTACTTGTCTCGTTGTCTTATCCATTTATTTCATTTCATCAGTACAGTACTTGAAATTGAAACCATATATACAACCAACAAAAGCTTTGCATGAACTAAAACAAGGGGATTATCACCAGAAGTTCCTCTCATAATAGCCCAATTAAGAAATGGTCACACTTTTAAACAGATTTTCCAATAAGTCCTTTGGAACGGTTTTTCCGTTCAAAAGATGTTAAGTCAAAGTTACTTAATTCGTGGCCCACCATTAATGATTAAATAACACACTCAAATGACCTTAGTATCCCTTCAAATATGGAATTACCATTTTTAGCCTCGAGTTAATGGTTATGGTTACATCCAATGGTCAGAAATGAAGGATCCAATGTAAACGAATTGTACAGCTCGAGAGAGATCATAGGAAATCTCTAGGTAGATCCAACGACAAGATATTTTAGGTTAAAAACAAAATAAAGAAACTCTAAAGCATTGTAAACATTTTTGCCTACTTCCTACTCGTTAGCTCATTTTTTGTCTTTAAATCAACAAAAAATACATGAACATCATAAGATGGGTTATGATTCATGGGATCCAATTAAAGTTTTGAAGATTTCGGGGATTTCAGGGTTCAGCTAGGGTTTTCAAAATAGATGGTTAGGGTTTTCTTTGTTGCTGTGGTGTATAAAGGTGGGGTTGCAATGGAGGTTCAACTGGGGTTTTCAAAATAAATGTTTAGGGTTTTCTTTGTTGCTGCGGTGTATAAACGTGGGGTTGCAATAGGTTCAGTTGGGGTTTTCAAAATAGATGTTTAGGGTTTTCTTTGTTACTGCGGTAATAGAGTATAAAATTGGGGATTTGCAATGGAGATGAAATTGAAGGATCTGTTGGGTATGATTTCAATTTTGAATTTATGTTTTGTTTTCCATATATTGGCTATTAGCTTACAATTTTTTTTCCTGTGAGATGATGGATTTTGTGAGATATGTGATGAATTAATGGATTATGCTGCTATGGTAATGTTTTTTCATTATTTGTTTTCTGTGATTGTGGGTATGACATGATTAGTTTTTTTTTTTGGGTGATTCAGGTGGTGGTGCCGGGTGTGGCTGGTGATTCAGGTGGTGATGCCGGTGTGGCTGGGGAGTTGTGACGATGGGCCGGAATATATGTTGGGCAGCTAATTAGGTGTGGTAAGGTTAGTCGATTAGGTAGAGTTAACATGCAAGGGCAGGTGTGTCTGTTTAGGGTGTAATTACATGTGATGTGGCAACGTTATTTGCTTTTCTGGATTTCATATGGAAAAATTAACGGAGATGATACATTTATATTTCTGTTTAAAATGATGACATATTTGTAATTACCCTATATGAGAGGGATATATTGTTAAAAAACCCCTAAAACAACCTACCTAAATTTGGCCCCATGAAAAAATAATTCCGGTGGATAATATATAGTAAAATCGGAAAACCCCTTATAAAAAAAGACTGTTTTACCCTTCCCTATTTAGATAACCTAACCCTACCCTTAAATCAAATACTCTCCCATCTCTTCTTCTTCTCTATTTCTTCTTCCTCCCCACAGCGTCACCGGCATCACCACCAACTTCCACCACCGCCGCCACAAACAACTACCACAAGCACCAACACAAAAACCACCACCATCGGCACCATTACCGCAACCACTGGTCCACTACCATCGGCACTATCACCGCAACCACCAGCATCGACACTATCATCACAGCAACCGCGAGATTTAGATCTATTTAACTTTTTCTGTTTTTTTGAAATATAAAGAAGAGAGATTGAAAAAACGATGGTGTTCTTGATTCATTGATGGTTAGATTTAGGTTGTAATGGATTCATTAGGCTACTGTTTTGAATTTGTTTTTTTAGCTTCGGTGGTTGAATGGATTCATTAAGAAAGGTGGGTCTTTAAGGAAATCACTTGGAAATGGTTGAGAAATCTGTAATCAAGAAGATTAATTCGAAGAGAAGATGGAAATACAAGAGCTGGGGTTAGTGTTCAAATGGGTCAGTTCTTGACCGTAGAAATTAATGAAGAAAACAAGCTTCCTGCCATGAATTAGTGATTTAATGGGGAGAGAATTAAAGAATTCAGAGCCTGGAATGAGTTAAAATTGTGAATTGTGTGTGTATGAATGTGCTAAATTGCAGGGAAGGAGTTATGATGGGGTTAGAATACACCAGCAAGGTCGGATCTTTAACACCAGGAAAAGGCATACCAGGTGCTCGATAAATTGCCTGAACAACAGTTCAGTTCAAGCACAGTTGCAACGAGTCTGTCAGCAGCTATACCACCGGTTCTAGCCAGGTTCTAGATAGGCCACAAGGAATGGACTTGTCATGTTTGTGATGTAAGCATGTCATGTGACCAAGCTCTGATTGACCATATCAATGGCAAGAAACACCGAGCAAGGAAGCACCATAGGTACCAAATGAAGCTGCAAGGACAGTAGCAGTTCAGAATTGGCATAAAGTTTGGACAAAGCTATGTTTCCATCTCATTTTCTCTTTTGTAGATTGACCCTGCTTGTATGCAACCACTCAAGTGTTTTGTTTTTTGCTCGACCACTTAAGTGTTCACCTTTACATGAAATGATAGAAAAGGATCACCTCTATACGGATTAAGGCATCTGTAGATAAACTGGTATTTTGATTCTTGTTGCAGTTTAGATGCTTACTGGTTTTTGAGTCGTGGATTATTGCTCGGGTAGGTTTAACTTGTGAATTTTTTTCTCTCCAAAACCTGTACTCAACATCAGCTTTCTGCTAGGTTTAATCCAAGTATACAACATTGTTTATTGTATGTGCCTTGAATTTACAAGGGACTTTCTAACATAATCGGTCCTTGTATTGGTGTATATGTGCCGATTCTGGGCGGACCTAAACTTAATCGGTGCTTATGTCAATGGATATTTATCGATTGTTTACATAATCGGTTCTTAAGTACACCAACAATCATCGATCTCAAATGAAAAAAAATTAGTTTTTCTGTTTTGAAAAAACAACCATAATCGGTACTTATATGACTGTATAAAAACCGATTATATTTGTAAACGTCAAAAAATCGGTACACATATTAACCTATAAAAGCCGATTATAACAATCGGTTGGTGTTGTGCAATTTAAGTACCGATTCTGGGTTGTTTTATTTTAGAATTTTATCGAGTATAATCGACCGTTATGTCACGAAACATAAACCGATTCTGGTTTTACTTCACAATCGGTATATATACTAACCTATATCCACCGATTATTGTTCTTGTTTTTCAAAAATGAAGAACAATCGTTTGATGTGGTGGCCAGTAAACGCCGATTCTGGAAAAAAATTACTAAGTGAAATTTAAGGTGGGAGGAGTGGAGGTGGCGGTGGTGATCATGGATTTTTTTTTTTTTTTTTTTTTTGGCTTCATGAGATATATGGAGGGAGATGGTGGTGGTGGAGGGTTAACGATGGAGGGAGAGGTTATGGATATGGAAATAAAATGAAATTAGCATAGATTTGTAGTGAAGGGTAATTTAATACATTCCTCACTTTTTTGACATTCCATAACAACTATCCCTAGATGGATTTAAATCTTCATGGGGCCAAATACTTACTCATTGGGCCAAATTTAATTAGGTAAAACAAAACCACAAACAAAACCCATTTAATTTACATCATCAAAGAGCACTAAAACTTAATTTCATTAGGTACGTAGTCAATCGGGTTCGAACTTTCTTCTCCCCCACTTACCAAAGAAAAGAAAAAAATGTATCCATCTTTCTTTTTCCCCCTCTAGATCTCTCTTAATCTTAATAAAGAAAAATGAAAGATCTCTCTCAAACTTGAATCTTAACAATGTATTCTTTTTCTTAGAGTCTATCATCAAAGTAAGGATTCTCGTTGCTTGTGAAATGGGTGAAACAGGTTAATGGATAAGGGAATCTATCACAAGGAGTTATGCGTGAGTGCCCGCATAGACATATAGAAGTGGTTCGATGAAATGGTTTTGCTTTCATTTAATTTATTTAAAATTAGTTTTCTTTTTTCTTTCTTCATATCTTTTCATCCTGGCTATTTTGAGGGCGAGCTCTTTTTTAATGAGGGTGAGGGCTAATCCAAAATAGGGTTATAATGAAGTAATCTCAAAAACCCCTTATACACTATAATTAAGATTAGAGATGGTAATTGAGATTAGCAAATAAATTATTGATTATCAAAAATATTAGATTATTAATTAACAAATCATCTTAAAAGATAATTAGCCATTATCACCACCTCCATTATCACCACCACCGTCTCCATTTCCACCACCACCGCCGCCTCCAATTCCACCCCGACCACCATCACCATTTGTGATTGTGGAAATGTTCAAACGTGATCCTCAAAGCTCAAAACAGTTATGGGAAGACTTATTTGAATGTTAAATTCGTCGAAAATCAACTAAACCCAATTGCTTCGTACCCAGAATCGTCAAAGAAATGACATCCAATTGTGACGATTCCAAAAAAATCGTCAAGGTTATATGATGGTCCATGACGACCCTGCGTGTAAGGATGAACAATCGTCAAGGTTTTTACAGTGGCATGACGATTTAAGAAGAGGATCCAATATGCCCGAAAATACTGCTTGCTAAATCGTCACACTATGTAATAAAATCTTGACGAATTAGCTTTGAGAAAAATCACCCATCTGCCAAGAAAACAAGTTAACTCGTCACACTATTTGATAAAATCTTGACGATTTCGCTTTGAGAATAATCACTCCTCTCCAAAAAAAACAAGTTAAATCGTCATACTATGTATTACAATCTTGACGATTTAGCTTTGAGAAAAATCACCCCTCTGCCGAAAAAACAAGCTAAATCGTAATGGCTTTTGCTAACTTACATGACGACTAAGTTATATTATGCTCAAATCGTCGTGATTTACATCATGACCATGACGAGTTTAGGTGTATTAACAGCTGAATCGTCGTGGTTTGAACATAAACCATGACGAATTTCTGATTTTTTTTTTTTGAGTTTCCAAAAATTTAGACATGTAAACTAACACAAATGAATCAAACAAAGTACTATTTGCCAAATCCTATCATATCAATTGTCAGCAACAAACCGTTTAAAAAAAAAACAAACCATTGTCAACCTAGGAAACGAAAAATGTATCAAACACACCAAACCGACATAATATTTTTTCACCTACTAAAACCAAAGTGCGTAATGAAAAAAACTAAACCATATCATTGTTGCCCCCATCGGCTTCACCTTCACCTTCAGCACGGCCACAGCCACGCCCACGCCCACGGCCACGACCTCGTTTAGAAGTTTCTCATGTCTCTTGAGTCTCTTGAGTATCACTGGTTTCAATATGATTCCTCTTCGTGTTGTGTCGTAATTCCTCGAACATGTGCTCCGCCTCAGGCATATGGATGTGCCTAAGGTGTTGATTATGCTGGTTCAGTTCAGCTTCGGTCAACCCCTTTCCTTTATCCGATCTCAAACATAACCAGTTGAGGACATCTTTCACCCGCTCCTTCTATTTTCATTAAAAAAAAACATGAGTTAGATATTTGAGTAATCTAAGTGTCAATCTTAAACAACTCAATTGCAAACTATATACTTACGCATAACTTGTACAACGAAGAATCATCATGGACGGTATTATGCCCACGTCCACCACGTCCACGAGGGATAGTGACTTCCCCTTCCCTGCGTATCACTCTGGTATGCGTGAATGCAAGGTACCATTTTAGGTATCGTTTTGTACTCTCATGTCCAAGCACCACCCGATCCCATAAAAGATATCCGTCTATCAAATTATCCATTCGTGCGTTCCAATGTTTGTAAGAGAGCTCTGGTTTGTAAACTACGTTAATACGCCCAATATCAGCACCTGATTTTTCACGATCCACTTTGAATTTCCCATCACCGTGTTTTATGTCAATTGGACGATCTTGAATATACCCGACTTGCCTCATTATTCTGCTCGGATCGTACATTGTATGCCCAAGGGGGTGCCACAAAGGACCATTGTACAAACAAATTTGTTCTCTTGGTGCCATTTTCCCTTATTCCTATGCTCCATGTAGGGGTCAAAAACTACCTCGTGTGCCTCCATGCTGTCCAATCTTTGGCGAACGAAAAGGTACCAATTCTTCTTACCCTTCAGCTGATCCCCCGTGAAGATGTATCTCTTGCCTCTTGGTTGATCTGGTTCCCATTGGGCTTTCTTTTCCAGATCAATCCACCTATCATTTGCTGCCATCAGTTTTGGAAAGTGTTCATATATCCACACCTGTGAAGAACATCAACTACACATAAACAACAGTCCATATACATATACATATATATATATTACGGAATAGGTACGAACTTAAACCACAAAAATCCATATATTACCTGCAGCAGAGACGTGTTGCAATTGAATTGAGCAGTTTTATGACGAGACACCTTTCTCAGCGTCGTGTTCATGTGTGACACTATGGCTGTTCCCCACGAGTACTCGTTCACCTCATCCAAGGGATGTAATAGCTGGAGGAAGTTGGTGTTCACCCTGTTACCGGCAAACGAAGGGAATACACAAACAACGAGGACATATAAGAGATAAGCCGCAACAGCAGCCCTTACTTCATGATCTTCCAGTCCAGCATACTCTTCTTTTTTCTTGGTCCCCGAATACTCCTCTCTCAACCTTACCAGATTGAACTCCCTCTTCGGTTTGCCATATTTGTCAAGCATATACCATGAGTTCGTCTCATTCTGACTCCACCCAAACAACTCTTCGCACAATTCACCAAGTCTCTGAAAAGTGAGTTGCTTTTCGTAGCCTTCATTGGTTGATTTCCCATCAATTTTGACCTTGAAAGTATGATGAGCATCTTCAGGAGTGAGCCCCATCTCCCCGAACCCAAAATGCATGGTGTTTGTCTCCGCATAATACCTCTCACAGAATGCTGATACCGTCTCGCTGTCATAGTTGATAACAGAGTTATCCACGATTGGCCTCAGACCGGAGTTGTCAACAATCTCTGTGAACCTTTCACATTCATCTTCAAGCTTCCAGTTGGACATATTGTGGTACGCCGTTTGGTGCCTCAATAGTCTAGTGGCATTCGAATGATCCTACGAGATATAAATTTATCAATAACAATAAACATATTAGCTAAAACGTAACTTAAATGAGAAGCAAAGGACGGGTATATTACCATGGTAGCGTAGACTGTTTGAGCCCAAGAGGTTTTATATCCGAAAAGAACCTCTCCACATCGGCTGGTACCCCGTAAGGTCTGTGTTCTTTTGGTAGCATCAGAATCTCATCGGGAATGTGTGATTCCTTCGCTTTAGCTTTCTTTTTACCTTGAGGTTGGTCTTCACCTTGGGGTTGGTCATCGCCATCACTTTCCTCCTCATCATCATCACCTTGGGTTCCGTCATTAGGTTGTACCGTACCAGTTCCGTATTCATCAAATTGCATTTGGAGCACGTTGTGAGGAATATCATCTTCAACCCTCGGAACATTAGCATCACCATCGAACTCCATAAGAGTAGGAACTGCATCAGGGTTTGGCTCACAGATTATCACGGGTCGCTGTCTGGTAGTACGAAGACTTGGTTTGGAACCCTCGGGTGGCAATGGTCTTTTTCCCCTTTTAATCTTCTCCAACCTTAATACATACACAAAACAAATCAATTAACAAGTAAACTGACACAGTAAATCGTCATGGAAACAAAAGAATATACGACGATTTCCATCAGAACAAGCGAAATCGTCAAGGAATTTGACAAATTCATGACGAGTTCATTCAGCCTTACCCTAACGTAAAGCATTACGATATACTCGTAAAACTGGACAGAGCCTAAATTTTTTATGGCCAAACTCGTCATGCTTTGGGACACTATTGAGACGATTTTGTAAAACTCGTCAAGGAAATGTATAATTACCTGACGATTCTAGGCATGCAAAACTAGGAAATTTAATCTGAAAGTGACTAACTCGTCAAGGAATTATGGAAAACCTCGACGATTGTTCTTAAAAAAAATTCTGAACATGGTTTGGGACAATATTGAGACGATTTAGGGAAACTCGTCAAGCATATGTATAATTACCTGACGATTCTGGGCATGCAAAATTAGGAAATTTAATCTGAAAGTGAATAACTCGTCAAGGAATTATAGAAAACCTCGACGATTGTTCTTAATTTTTTTTCTGAAACTCCAAAATCGTCATGCAATGCTTTAGGACTTTGACGAGTTTTCATGCTATAAATTCAATTTACGGTTTCTAACCTATCAAATCAATTCAAGATACATTCGAAACAATTGTAAAGGTGATTGGAGTAACTTACTTCTGCATTTCCGCCAAAGATTCGCCCATTTCTCCCTCCGGTTGTTCTTCGTCTTCTTCACGGTTGTTCTTTGATTTTTTCTTTTCTTTCCTCCTCTTGTAAGTAATTGTTGAATCATCTCCTTCTCCGTCGCTAGCCATGAGTTTAATTCGAATTCGAGAGTAGTAAGGATTTTGAGAAAGAAGAGGAATGGGTTTGAAGAAGAATGAGTTTGAGTTCGAATTTTTTTTTTTTTTTATAAGAAGTTATGAAGAAGGTGTAGGAAGTTAATGGAGGAGTAGGGTGAGTGGGAGATAATTTTGTACGTAACTGAAAATTGAGAGGGAGAATTAGTGGGTTGATAATTAATGGTTAATTATACTCCCTCCGTCTCAATTTAACTGGCCGCTTTGACTAAGTCAAAAAAATAAGGAGATCAAATTAATTTCCTATTGTACCCTTATTAAATACAGAGAGAATAAGTGAATTTCTATTTTTAAGTGGGAAATAATAAAGAGAAAACATATGACTTTATTATTGAAAACTATAAAAGGTAAAATAATCTAGATATATTATCAAAAAAAATATATGTTCATTAATTTGTTTCCAATTTATTTAGATATTTTTTAAGGGTATATTTGAAAGTTTGTTGGAAAAATACAGATATAATTAGAAGCTGGATACATTTTTGAGACAAATGAAAATAGTAATAAGGTCAGTTAAAATGTGACAGAGGGAGTAATTTGTAATTGATTAGGATAGATTAATTGTAATTAGACACCCCTTATAAACTAGGATAGGATATTTGAAGTACTACTCGCCACTATTAAAAAAGGGCTCGCCCTCAAAATAGCTAGGCTTTTCATCTGCATGCTTTTCCCTTGGATATAAATAAGAAGAGAAGTTTCCCTATGTTTTATATCATCACATATTCAGAAGAGTGAGTGAGGAACTAGCTAAGCTAACTAGTTTAATTATCACTTCTAAAGAGAGATCCATAGGATAAGATGGAAGGCCAGAAATTATGGGAGGTCTTTTGTACAGCTTTCAACAGGATCAAACCATACTTGGCTATGGTTTCTTTGTCATTTGGTTATGCTGGAATGTATATTATTACCATGCTTTGTTTGAAACGGGGTATGAGTACCTATGTACTGGTTGTTTACCGTCATGCAGCCGCTACCATCGCCATTGCTCCTTTTGCTTTGTATTTCGAAAGGTTGCTCTCTCACTCTCATCCCTATTGATTTGATTTCAGTTTGATGAACTACAACAATTTGTAACGTGATTGTATCTGCTCATTTCAACAGGAAAACTAGGCCGAAGTTGACGCTGCGTATTTTCTTGAAGATAATGGTGCTAGGCTTCTTAGAGTAATGTTCTGCTCTCTATTCTTTACCTTTTCGTATAGGGTTTGTGAACGACTTGAAAATGCACGCATGTACGTCCATAGGATTGTTTCTAGATCTTCCTGTCTAAAACAGAATATGCATTTCCATATCTTAAGTATGACTGTCACAAACATCCTTATTTTGTCTTCAAGAATCAAAATGATGCTCACTTGAGCCAGTTGTTGCATCTAGAGTTTACAGAATACATAGGCTAACATGAATACTAAGTGCATCATTTTTACAATATTAATTATTTCTAAGTCCTAATTATCAATTTTGAAATACAGGCCGGTGTTTGATCAGAACTTATATTATCTCGGGATGAAGTACACATCAGCAACTTTTGCTTCTGCAATTGTTAACATTCTTCCCGCAATCACCTTCATCATGGCAATTTTATTTCGGTACGTACGTATATGGATTAGAAATTCCTATTCAAACATAATGTAATCTCCACCTGGGATTTTTTTTCCCTTTCTAAAAGGCGAGGAAAAATTACAAAAGTAAGTAAAAGTGAATCCAGTATCTAATTTAATTTATTTATTTTTGTAATCTGCTTGATCAGGTTAGAGAAAATAAAGATTAAAAACATACATAGCATAGCCAAGATTGTTGGAACTATTATCACTTTGGGTGGAGCAACGTTGATGACACTGTACAAGGGACCTGTCATGAACATGTTTGGAACAAACTCAGCCCACACAGGAACTGGTTCCTCTTCTTCTGGTGATCATAATTGGGTTCTTGGAACCTTAATGGTCATAGCCAGTTGTGTTGGTTGGTCTGGCTTCTTCATAGTACAAGTGAGTCGATCGTCACTCTTTTACTATAGGTATATATACGGGCGTTTAATAATTGCATGGTCAAATAGCTAGCTAACCAAAATACTCGGCGTGCGGCTTTACAATTGTTGCAGTCGTTCACTCTGAGAGATTACCCCGCGGAGCTCTCTCTCACTACTTTGATATGCTTCATGGGAGTGATTGAAGGTGGAGCCGTAGCACTTGTGATGGAGCATCATCCTAGTGAATGGGCGTTGGGCATGGATTCAAGGACCCTTGCTCCAATTTATTCCGTAAGTGACATTACTTCCTATGAAGACATTAAATTGGTTACCAAAACAAGATATATGTACGAACAGTACACGCAACGCAAGTTCACAGATTTTATTTAACAACTGGACTGCAATAACCACTAATGCATCATTCTTTGGTCGACGCAGGGAGTTGTTTGCTCAGCGATCGCGTACTACTTACAATCGGTGGTAATAAAGGAAAGAGGACCTGTTTTTGTCACCGCATTTAATCCTTTATGTATGATCATAGTTGCAGTTTTGGGTTCTTTGATTCTAGCTGAACAAATTCACCTTGGAAGGTACGTATATCACAATATCATCAAAGTACATACACAAATATACCAGAATATATTTATCATAAAACGCCAATAATGAAAAGTGTACGCATTATGTCCAATAACTGATTTATTTATTGTGGTGGCTCTTGCAGTGTCATTGGTGCAATAATTATCGTCATCGGCTTGTATTCTGTTATATGGGGCAAAAGCAAAGATTATAATCCTTCGGCATCATCTTTGGAAAGCAATGGAAAAGGAGATGACCTTGAATTGCCAATTTCGACAACCAAAGGAACCGAAATGAAGGGTGCAAAACATCTAGATGACGATATCGGTAGTACTGACTATGGAATTCTGGTTCCTAATAAATCACACAAGTAGAAATCCCTATTACCCTGATTATGTATTATAATGTCCTACTTTAAGCATATATATATGCAGCAGCCTTTGATGCATAGAGAGAAAGGTTACAATTCCGAAGTTCATCATGTATATTTGTATTTTGTAAGGAGTTATGTCCAATCTAATTAAGGCATGCCATTTACCCCTTTAAGTTTTAACTTAATGACCTACAGTTCCATCTTGTAAACAAAATATTACTGCTACCGCTAGGTAGATTTTCATTTGTAACCAGCTTAAGAAAGCTGATCCTACGTACCATACATGCATTTGCGGCTTGGGCAGCTTCAAAATAGAAGATCCGATCTTCTTTGGATTATTGTCCTGTAAAATTAGCTCTCAATAGAAAGCCACCCATAATTTGAGCTTAGGTCATCACCAATAATATGAAGGGGACTCGGCCTAAAGCAATCTTTATTCATCAAGTGAGAATTTGTTGGCAAACAAACTTTTTGTATCGTATTCCACTTTAACATGTTTTAGACACCTATCAACCAACAAGCAATTCCAATCAATGCTGGGGTGTTCCATTATGATTAAGAAGCTAGTGGATTTGATCTCTCTTTCACTTTATAACGTCATATTGCATTAGGGAATCGTAAAACATGTAAAACCTTTAACTTATCCAAATATGTTTTAGTTTTTTTTTTTTTAGATACATGCAGTACCCAATAAAATAAATTTGAAGACGACTTGTTCTCTACAAATATTAATGTACCAGACAGTCCAGACCGTGATGTCCCACAATCTGCACATCAAATATACGTCCAATCCACGTTTTCTTATTTAGCCGAACGGCCTAGCTTGTGCCGCCAGCGGTGTGGGAAGCCGAACGGTTAGTCATAACAGTAATGTAAGCCTTGAACGAGGGTAACACCATGATACACTTTCCCCATATATGAAAATTTCAGTATGGCCCAATACGCAAGTGTTGTGTTTGTGAGAGCAAAATCCACATTACTAAGATTATGAACTCAACAACCAATGAATTAAAGGTACAAAAGATATGTAAAAAAGGAAATAAAAGCAGGTGTGAACTAATAGTTAAAATTATGATAGCCAATGGTCAACATGCTCATCGTGCCTTGAGAATACGTATAGAGATAATGAGAACAGACCCGCACGGGATGATTGACTGCGGAATCATCTCGTATGGGCAGATTATATGGTATAAATTGCTGTAAAATGAATGTAAAGTACGTGAACAAAATCCTTGTTCACGGTAACCAAATGATAAACGTGTACAAAATGATAAGAAAATCAGCGTATGAAAAGATAGATCGACACATGAATTTAACGTGGTTCGGCATCAGTTATGATGCTTTACATCCACGGGCAAAAGATTGAGTGCGTGTTTTATTGATAGTATATATGATCGTTACAAAGAGGTATAGACTTCGTTAATGTACCGTGAGAGCAAAGAGGGTAAAGATAGAGCAAGGATGGCAAGATGTGCGTTTTCTTTTCCTCTTATCTTTCACCTCTTCTCTCATTTCCATCACCGAAAAAACTCTCCCCTCTTTGCCTCATTATTTCGGTTTATATACCGAAAATATCTAGTGTCATTTACACTTTTGCCCTTAGCTTCAAAGTTAAGCATCCTTGGAGCCGTTAGGGTATAACTCGTTGTAGCTTGTTAAGTTGCTTCGGCTTTAATCTTGCGCCACGTGTACGGTGTAAAATATGCTATTACAGTGTTCTTCACACAACAGATTGCATAAAAAGATAAGTGAGTTTTATGGGCCATTTCAGATTATTCAGAGAGTGGGTACTCAAGCTTACAAACTAGCTTTACCTGAATCTTCCAGAATACATCATGTGTTCCATGTTTCTCAGCTAAAGCAACACATTGGCTCTGCCCACACACCATCACCAACACTGCCAATTACTGATCATGAAGGGCAAATAGAAGTGAAGCCAGTTCAAATACTTGACACCAGAGACATCATCAGAAAAGGAGTGCAGGTTCCACAACTTCTTGTTCAGTGGTGCAATTCAGCAGCAGAGGATGCCACTTGGGAGGATGCTGCTCACATCTCGGCTTATTTTCCAGAGTTCTATCCTTGGGGACAAGGATAATTTGAAGAGGAGGGTAATGTCATGTACCTGGCATGACATAGAGAACTGGAGTCTAGCATTCTTTTCTTCAGTTAGGGCTACCACGTCTGGGTGTTGTGAGTGATCAGTGGAGTGTAGTTAGTAGTTTATTGTATTTCCATCCGTTAGATGATTAGTTGGTCTGTTTAGGATGTCTGCCACATGTCGGCTCGAGTCTGGCTCTTGAGTCAGTTTCTGTTGCAGCTATTTATTGTTTCAGCTGTAGGACTTGTAAGTCATTCTGAAATTAATCAAAACCCTGAGAACTTTTGTTCTTCATTTCTTTGCTTCACACACTACACGAAATCCAGTTTTTACCAACAGCAGCATTAGTCACGGTTTGCATTTCAGCAACGCGCATACGCTGTTGGGAAGCTCGTAACGTCTTCAATGGTTACTGAAAATGTGATCTGTTACAGTGCTCCGTGTTTTTGTTGGTGCAATTACCCGTCTACCCTCAATATTTGGGTGCACTTCCTAAGTTAGCCTCGACTTTTCTTTTCCCCGCCCCACTTTTGGGCTGATGAAATTTCAACCCCAGCATTGTAACAGAACCAGATTTTTATTTCAACGGATTAACTTAATACCACAGATCCGAAAATAAGAAAACCCAAGAAAATAAAAGAAAATCAACTGAAATTATCAAACCATTTATTATTTCTGAATTAGCTCAGCTGTATGTCCAACACCAACAACTTAAGCTGCCACATCCACTCATTTCTCTCGCTGGTTTCTTTTTCTCTACCAGATTCTTTTCTATCACCAGTTTCTTTCCCTGCCGACGTCGATTTTGACCGGCAAATTCGTCGAGCACAGTGAGATTTAGCGTGCGGGAACTTCATCAACATCATTGAATCAATCAAATCTTCTATGAAATATCGATTTGGAAACTGGTTGGAGTTTAGTCGATTTCTTATAGAAGGATTGAAACTGATTTCAAATTTTGGATCTGACGATGCTCTATTGGTTAAGGTATTTCACTTGTATCCCTTTGAATTGGAAATTTACAACATCTATAGTCGAAACCATGAGTGTCAATGATTAAATTTCTGGTTATGAGTATTGAAGGTCTGAATCTCTCAGATCTGTTTGTTGTTGTAGGATTTTTGTTGATTTGTCTGGTTTTTGTGTTTGTTGATTGTCATTTGAAATGTAGATGTGTTTTAAGTTCATGGTAGTCTGTATTTCCATGTGATTGTAGGTGTGGTTAGTTCATATATTGTACTCTGGTTTGATAATATTACACTGAAAAGTTTACACATTAGGTTGATGAACTTTGTCTAGGACATATTATAGGGCAGCAAAGAAATCATACAGAAAATCTAAAACATTACAGCCAACTAGTTGCAGGATTATCCTAAGAACAACAGGATTATGAACCTTCATTCTAACAGGATTATCCTAAGAACAACAGTTGCAGTAATTATAAACAATAATCAGAATTCTCACCATTGGACTATACAGAATTCTCACCACACATCAATTTAACAGTAATTCAAACAAAAATTAAACCATTAATTTTAACTTAATGTATTAAACCCCCAAAATATTTAACTTCAAACATGCAACCATTAACACTATCCCAAAATATAAATCCTTAAGCACAAAATAACTTAAAAAAACACAACATTGTTTAGGAATGGAAGAGAGAATGTAAAGCCATAAGAATAGCATACCCAATGTACTGCAGCACCATCATCCCTAAAAGTTTGTTGATCAATTGGGGATCAATAACATGTTGCATGGGCAAGAATCTCCCCACATTCCTTGATCTCCCCTGGATCATCTCTATTTTCCTTCATGAATCTGCTCTTTCTTCTTTCTGCAGCTGGCCATCACTAGTGGAAATCAGCCACTTTGCTACACTAGACAACTACACACTTTCTCCGTAGCAATGGGTACTACGGCCATAGTGTGTAGCAGATCAAGAAATGGCGTAACAGATTTGGCTAATTTTATTTACATGTTTGCCATCAGGTCTGCTACGCACCCTAACACTGTGGTCATCCGTGTTAGAGCTAAAAGGCATTTTTTTTTCTGTACGGTAATAGTGCTAAGGGTAGATTTTTTCTCTTTAACCTTATCTTCTACATAACTCACTCGACTTTCTCTCTCTCCACCGCTGCTTCCCATTTTTCTCTCTATAACTCACACCATGAACATCTAGAAGCAGCTTCTAGGGTTTAATTTTTGATCAATTAATCCCCCAACTTTCACCATCATTAACCTGTTTCTCTTATTTTGGTGCTTTTGTTGGGTTTGATTTTTGATATTCGATCTATATCAGGTACAACACAGTTAGGGTTTACAATTTGATTTCAACTTTTTTCTGTTTTATTTCTTGTTCCATTTGTTTGTTCTTAGAGTTTTAACCATTTGAATTTTTTGTTCACCAGGTACAATTGGTTTTCTTGAAGATCTTCATCAGGTTTTAACAAAAAAAAATTCATGTTTTTTTTTTATTCTTCTTCCATTGGAAGTGGCCTGGGTTCTAACAATTTGATTTGGTTGTTCATCAGGTACAATAGTTTGTTGAAGATCTTCATCAGGTACAGTTGATTTGGTTAGGGTTTATTATTTAATTTTCTGATGAATTTTTATTTTATTTTCCAGGGTTTTAATTATTGTTTTGTTTTTTATTGTTGATAGGTACAATTTGTTACTAGCATTTTTGAAAGTTTGATTTGGTCAGGTATAATTTTTTTTATTTATAAGAATTTTTTTAAGCATCATTTGGTTTGAATTTTTTTTGTGTGCTGATAGAGTTATGTTTGCTATATGTTTAGTATTTAGATGATTGATGAGGTGATTTGTGTGCTGATAGTAGTCATTGTATGGTTCTTTTGAGTACAAGCATATTTTTTTTTAGGATGATATGGATTCAAGTATTGATCTCTAGTTCTCTTTTCATTGAATATGAAAATGAGATATTGTCTTTGTTTGGTTGAGAGAGAAGGCAAATTCTTGGTGAAGTTGTTTAACAACATAGGTAACTTTCTTTGGGTACCTACCAGTACTACTATCTTTTGTGCTAAGTATTTATTTTAAGCCAAGCTGAGTTGTTATAACTGCAAATGAATACCCCATACACTCTTATTACAATGGCCATGTGTTAAGTCACTCACTAGGAGGGCTTTCTAATATGCTTTTTTCCTATTTAAATTACTTTGTTAATAGGAGATGTTAATACGCATGTTTTGACAAAGTTGTAGCTCTCTGTATAATGTTTAGCTGCCAATTTGATTAATACTCTGGCATGAGTATTCTCCACCTGTCAAAGAAGGTGAAACTGCTGTAAGTGAAACTGCCTTTAGGCTTTGCTGTAAGGTGAACATATTTATGCTCTGCTTACGGCCAACCTTGTAATTTGGGTCCGTACTCATAATAATATTTGATGCTTGTGATTGACAATGATAACTTGTTTTCCTGATAGAGTACCACAATCCTGCTGCAAAGATCTGCTCGTCAGGCACCTTGGCCTTCTCCGTACTTAGAGTAGAATGAAATCTCAAGAGTAAGCAGTGTTTAATTTTCTTGTGTTTATTCTATCTCCGGTTTCGTCGATATTAGAAGAGTTCCTTTTACATGTCATTTTTAATAGCACTCTACAGTTTCCTAGTTATGTTGTAATTGAGATATCCATGTGTTTAATATATGCAGGGGTTATGATATTGGAATTCAACTAATTGACGAGTTTCTAGCTAAGTCTAATGGTTCAAGATGTGTTGATTTCAAGGAATCTGCTAATGTGATTACAAAGGTCTGTTAAAACTATTATTTCCATGTATGTTCGTGTTTATTTTAATTTAGACATTAATAACTTCTGGATCAGATGGGTTTTGGTAGAGGATTGTTGAAATCTGGCTATAGAGTCTTTTATGTTTACATTATGCCTGATATATTAGTTTCATCATAGCTATTGACTTTTCAGCTGACTTCTGAACTGTGTAAGTTGCCTTAGTTGAAATCAATACATAAAATCCCAACTTCAAGGATCCATTCATCAATCGTGAGATCATTTTCATTTATAGGCCTGTCTAAGTTAACTTGATTTCTATTTATGTCGGACTGCAGATCTTTGGACATTGGTCCCTGCGGGAACTTATGTATCGAAGTTGCATTTTTTTTATATCAGTTTTTAGCCCATGAGCCTTACTAGATGTAGCCTTAGTAAAATGCAAGTTTTTGTTGATGTCCTTGAATTTTTTTTATGCATTATCTCTTGATCTTGTTGTTCCAGCACACTGAAAAAAGTGTTGTTAAGCTGACATCTTTCTTGTTCAGTTCTTACTTCATTTTTCACATTTCATCAGAACTTTGGTTAGATTTGTTGACACTAACAGTTCAATCATTTATCCCTGTGCAGTCTACAAGGAGATGCTGACCATGCAACAAGACTCCTTTTTATCCTCTTGCAACGACCAGTTCCTTGTGGGATTCCATTATACTAAGTTAGTAGTAGTGGTGAGAATTCAATACTTTTTCTTGGTTGCTTTTTAACCTAAGTGTAAACTGGTGTGTGAAATTAGTTGTGTTTGTACGTTGTAAACATTTTCTATTGCATGATACTATTTTCTGAAGTTGTTGACATTGTAAATTGAAGAACTTTCAATATGAAGTTTATTCACTTTAAATCATTTTTAATTTTTGTTCCAATTCAGCTCAATCTTTCTGATTGTAGTTGAATCTGAATCATTTTTTTTTTTAATTTTGAAAACCTGGACTACTACGGATACAGACCGTAGTAGTATAGCTACACACCCACGTGCGTAGCAGAACTGCTACCCCTCCTAGGCGTGTTATACAAAGTAACACGCCTAAACTGCCACCCTTTTTAACACGGATGATGTGTGTAGCAAAACCGTGTTTAACTACACACCCCAGCCGTGTTAAAACAGGCTATTTCCACTAGTCTCCTTCTAGGATTTTCATCTCCCTTCCCATCCACTTGATTGTAGAACTCAACAATTGGACCCATTGGATAGGGGATTTGCATGTATTCCTGGAAATGAGATTTTTGATTTCCATGCTTGCAAGGACCTGTGTAGTACATACCCTTTATCTCCATGTTTGCAAGGACCTTTCTGATCATCATCTTAATCTCTTTAAGAAATTTTGATTTTTTTAATCTCTTTTCTCTCTAACTCTTGGTTTTCTTCTTCTGACTTTGGGTGAATAAGGCTTAATCACTTACTTTTGCAGGAGTGGTTTCTTTTCACATTCCTCTAGATAATAAAAATTAAATAGCTTTTAAGACATTCTTCTTTTTCTGCGTTTTCCTATGTCCAAACATTGGTCATAGGTTAGTGAAAGGCCATAGGTCAGTTTTCTTTTCTAGTGTTAAAAACATTTATCAAAATGCACAAATTAGCACAGGGTCCCAGTATATTATTACTGAACCATACATATGCTACTGTATAATATAGAATAAAACCTCAATTTACAGAACCAAATAGCATAACCATAAAAGCAAAGAAATTTAACACATATATAGATGTCTTTAGGCAGGGAAAACATAGAATAAAAACCCCTTAATCATCACTTCCCTTTCCAGTGCGGTCCCTTGAATCGTCTCCAGCATTCTCCTTAGAATCCTCGCCATCATCCTCCGAGTCAGTCTTTGATACTAGAAAAGTATCATTCGCACCTTTCGCCTCATTCTTCCTGAATATCTCGAGCTTTGCCTGCAAACGTGAAATGAAACGAGCATAACATTCGTCATCAGAGGTTGAGTCACTTGAATATGAATCATCTTCTGCATCCTCCTCTCCTCGCTCTTCAGAACTATCAGAAATATGTTGTATCGCATAGCCTGCCTTACCCATCCTCGCCCTCCTTGCCTTCAGCACACATTTCTTCCTACTTTCCTTCTCTCGTACCTCATTGAATTTCTTCCTCTTTTCTGGGGATTTGAATAATGAGTCTATAGTGATGAATGGTTCATTAGTTCTTGTAAAAGCACTCTTGCACTTGTACAAATGGTCTTCAACTTTCATTAGTTCTTCTTCAGTCAATTTCCACATGTACTGTAAAAACCTATC